>JAVTVY010020167.1:0-78324 GCA_036873755.1 Hanleya hanleyi
CAAATTTTATTGCAAAATTTGCATGATGCTATTATCATCCCATCAGGTTCTCCAGTGTTTCTTCTCCGCCGTTTCACCCTATTCAGTGTCAAGCTATATTTTCTCTTCCTGACAGCGCGTGTTCCTGGAATAAGAAATGGTCTTTTTGTATGACTTATTCTCTCGAAAATACATGGTAGAAGATTTTTTCTACATGACAGTGGGATACCAGTAACTCACATGGAACTAGAAATATAGAGCAAGTGATACACACTCAGAAACTGAAATCTTCTGGAATGCATCTCACAGAACTCACTCTCAGAAAGCGATCATTCCACAAAATATGATCCCATACAGCCTGTCATCTCACGTATGATTCTTTAATATATTTACATCACGTTTATGGTCTCATTGGTTGGCCATTCACATAAAAAACATTCACCGAGAGGCGACGAAGCCGTGTTCTCGAAAGTGACTGTTACTCCTGACATCGGCGTTACAATATCCTACATTCATAGTGCGAACCTCCCTGCAAACGGGTTACATTCGCCAAATATTTAAACCCATGAATGAGCGTTTAATCACGTAGGCCACTATTGAACAACGTTCTGCATATGATAACACCATCGATATATTTCATATGCCTTAAAACTAAAGCTCTCGGTGATCTCAGTTTCTTTAAATCACTATTTTTCTGTCCAATATGGCACGTTTGATTCGCTTTGGCAAATGTAGTGCCCGAGTTGTACACGTTCTCTCGGTCATATGCATTATGAAATACATTGTATGAAAGTGTATCCCGAATCTATATTGGTATGGGCCTTCAACGCAAAATATCGGGCAAGATTATCGCCCGTAATAATCATAATATACGCGATCATTTCTCACCTTGGTCACCGGTAGCTGACATTTTCCTCGCAACATCGTAGTTACATCCATCCCAGAATGCACTTTCCTCTCTCAGAGGGTTGTTTGCCCTCCCACCGTGACATCGTCTCCCCGTAGGGTATCCACTCACCAAAAATTGGAACTGTAGATAGGAAACTGTCCCAGATATAGACCGGACACGAGAACCGGACAGACGGTCAGACGCTAGGACGGACAGACGGACGGAAACCGCCATCACATAATACGTCCGCCTTTTTGGCGGGCGTATAAAAATGAAAAGAAACGATGAAAATAACATATTGTTCAGATGGTGAGAGTGATTACGAAGAAAGCGTTTATCCTAGAGAGATCAAAGTGCGATTTAATAATCTTCCTTGAGATATCATGTCCAGACGGCGCTGACGACGACAATACACTTCGGGCAAAATTTGTCTTAGGGGTAATAACTTGTACTGCTGCTTTACTCTCGTCAGTGAAAAGTAGCCAGAATTTGCTCATCTTATTATTGTACCGCAAAGCCAATGTTAAATAAAGATTGAATGATTGACTTTTACCACTCTGGGTCGCAGATACTCCAAGCATATCACCAAAAATTGCAAAAACAAACAAATGGCTATTTTGTAATAAATACTCCTAATATTTTTTGACAAATCTCTTCCACCCTACTGAATCAACAAGTATGATTATAGGTGAAAACCGCCGGTCACGTGTCAAATCACAGTCAATGGTAGGTTTTTCGGTGCTTTCGTTATCAAGCGTGGGCGAGTGTCTGACCAGACGACAGTGACCACAGCCGAAAATGAACGATTTTCAGCATATCGATGACAGGTATGGTTACTGGTGTCCAGTCATTTTTTGAAGGAGAGATATCGTACTATGTTGTCACCAAATGTAGGGTTATTACTATTTCAAGTTAACAAAAATTTTAAACATTTTTGCGGCGAGAGGTGTTTTTAGGTGTTGGTAGACAGTCCATGGTAGGTATTAGCATCGAATTATAGTGTGAGGAAATGAGCACAAAATGAACACGTGGGAACTTACTACCTGCCTCATGTATCACTGACTCGTTCATCTCTCGATTCCTTCCACTTGTGTGTGTTTAAGAGGAATATGAACCATTAATAGTATATTCTCTGTCTGTCTGATATTACGACAGTCCATTGTATCATCATCGGACCGATCGACAGTCCATTGTAGGTCAACATGTACTTGTGAATGATGCACAGAGAGCATATCGTCTGATCTATATAATGATTCGCCAAATGGACTGTCGCCAAGACAAATGGTATAGCTACCATGGACTGTCGACATATCTGATATATAATCATATGATTTGATTCCCAAATCGTAAACCTGTTTCAATTATGCCATTCAATCTCCGTCAGGAAGATGATACAACGTAGACAACGGAAGTTAAAAACTAAAAGTTAGCTCCCCTAGCGGAGAGTTGTCCGCCCCTAGGAGAGCTCTCCCATCTAATTCCAGCAGGATTACTATATAGGCTCTGCTCAAGCCATACTCGCCCTCTATTCTCTGTTGTACCTCGACCAGTACACATCAGGAAGGAAGTGTTTATACAACCTGGGTTGTTGTTGTAACGACCCGCAGTATCCTTATCGGTTTTGACTTGTGTTATTTCTTGTCAGAAGTTCTTTATTTGTTGTCGGAGACTCTTTCATTAGTTATGTCTGAGCTTCCGATTTCTAATGCATGTAATTCGTGTGGGCAATTCTGGTCCAGTTTGGACGCCCACACGGTTTGTTTTTCTTGTAAAGAGTTGTGTTATCGGCGAAGTACTTGCGCCGAATGTGTATTATGGGGCCCGCTAGCTTGGAAGAATTATGCCCAAGCTAGGCGGGCTTACCTGTTACAGGCATCTGACGACCCGTCTCTGTCGGAAGTCGACAGACGCCTGTTGGAAATTGCTCTTGTAAATGACATGAAGGCTAACGAAGATATCGTTGGTATTGGATTAAATGTTTCCCATGGTCTTAGTAATCAGAACTCTCCCGCTTCTGTAGAAATACCACCTAGCGGAACAGTTCTAGATAGATCACAAATTTTAGACAGCTTAGCATGTACAGGTGTGGCTATGTCTGGAGTTATAGCCAAACCGGTTCCTTTGTCTAGTCCAACAAAGACTTCTTGACCCAAACCTACCGTGCCTGAGCCGTCCATTGTTCATGTCGGACAAAGGAATGCTGTAGAGTCGCATATTATCTCGACCTCTCCTTTGTCTATTGGTTTAACACACTCCGTTACCTCTAAACGAAATAAACGTCGTGTGTCGGTTTCTCCTTTGCGTGTTAAATCATAACGCAGTTCTAAATCCGTTTCTCGTTTTATGTGGGTCGTTCGGACCTACCATTGAGTGTCAAAAATTGCTGTCTTGCGGTTTCGTCTATCGATGAATCAGCGATTTTATAATAGTGGAAATGACATGTTACGGGACTTCAATTTTAGGATTGAGTTGGCATGGATTGAGACAGGTTGATTTGGTAACAGATAGAAACATTGTTTATAAATGTTTGATATTTCAACCAATTTCCATCATTAAATATCCAATCTGTCGGCGATTATTGCTAATTAAAATAGTGCATACTGCTTACGAAATCGGTGAGAATTAGACCGGGAATTCTAGTTCTATTTTTCGGCCTTCCCGTTCTCCGGTATACCGTTCTCGTACTTCGACTCGACGTTCTCCTACACCACCACGCCGTTTGCCACGTCTTTCGGTCTCGCCTTTTTATATAGGTCACCACGTTCGTCAGTCGCAGACTCCGTTTCTTATCATGCGGTTGTCCACGATTTGTCAACCTCTCGCTGAAGTTATATCACTCGTTCGCCCATTCCGGTCTCGTCGAGTTCATCTGTTGATTCCTTTTTCTTCAGTGTAAAGTTAGGAACATACGTCAATGATGGTTTTTCGGATAAATTGGATGCGCTTTTAGCGTTGGTGCCGGATATGCCGTCTGCTTCGAATAATCGTCTTCCTCGTATTAAATGTCAGACAAAAGAATGCTCCCTCGCCGTATGTTATCTCACCTATGTCATTTTTGTCAATGGTTCGATGGTGATTAAATTAATATTTTGAGGATAGTTTTCTTTCACATTTCTGTCTTGTTTCAAAATTTTGTCTGGGCAAATTTTTAGACTTCACATGGTCTGTTTTTCCATCTGCCATGTGTTTATTGTCTTCGGACGTACGTCGCGAAATTAATGGCTATTGTCGGAGTTTTTCAAAGTTCCTATATCTTGAAATTATTGCCCGACGATATTTTCTAAAGTCAATATGAATCTCGGGCTTATCTGATAACACAGTCCTGCGTGATGGAGACAATGTGTATTCAATATCACGTCTCCACACGAACATTGAGTTCGGCCCGCTGTGTTTGTTGTGGGTTTTTACGGGCTCTCGCGACCTCGTTTTATTATTGCTCAATTTGTGACAGATTTAGTCCCGGCATTTCTGTAAGTCTGCCTTTTAGTGCTGAGCTTGAAGGCCGATTGTGATCTCTACAATAAACGAACGGGTTTTGTTTCGTTGATTCATGAATTGTATGCATTGAGTTTGTGTATATCTCAAGTAGGGTTGTAAATAGTATCCTCATCGGCGGGGGTTTTTCGTTTCTTCCCGCCGGAGAGATCTGATACTTTATTTGCAGCCGTCAATTCATGTTGTTGTTGTTACTTCTGTTCGGACTTGCAGTTTTGGTAGGTTCACCTTCATACATTCAGTTCCTTGGTCCTACCAAAATGTAATCTCTTGTTATATCAAGTATTATTACGTTGATTTTGATATCCTGTATTCAAGAGAGACCTTACAGAGGTTTTATGTCTTTCATGCTGACATGAATATGAAGCATGATTGTTGCATTTGTGTTACATAACCACATCTCAACCCTATTTACTTCGACCCTGTGTCGCATCTTAATGAGCTTCTTTACTGATCTCTTTATGTAATTAAGGGTGTGTCGAACAACAATGAGATAACGTGCTGGTTTACGTGAGTGAGTAAACCTATTCACCCACTTATCCTTGTTTATTGTGAAAGTGTAATATTCTTGAAACATAATTTTGTCTGATTATTACATTGTGAATTGTTTTGTTTCACACCAAGTTGATCCCATCTGTATACTGTATTACGCTTATAATTCAGATGGAGTTATGCACTAATTTTAATTTCTTCCCTATGAGAAAATTTAAAATTACTAGCGTGAGTGGGAAGGTATTGGCCGGCCAAGGATCAAACCTAATGACACGTAAGTCGTGAAGTCTTCTATGGTTTCTTTCTACCAAGTATGTATTACCGGTACAGTCTACTAGAGCATCAAACTGCCTTTTAGTAATATTCTTACTGTTCTTCTTCTCGACAAAGTGTTCGTGTTAGGTCATTTCAAATTCTAAATTTTTGAATAACCTCACTTTCCTGCCGGCGAGAGACTTAAATGTATTTTCCTCTCTTCGGGAATTTAAAATTCTTTAAGGATCTTTCTTGGTTACCTGGAAAATCTTTGTTCTGGACGTCGGTTGTGTGAGTATTTGGTTTTTAATAGTAACATTGTTGTAAATGTTTTATATTCTCTCCATATAAAACTCCAGTACTGAATTTCATGTACAGGAGACAAATTACATCGGGAGAGGTCATAATGTAACCATGTTCATTGATACATTATTCATGTTCACTGACACAAAGATCCATAATCCCATTTATCTCATTGAGCTTACATTTGGTGATTAACGCTACAAACATTTAATATGTTCATCTCTACTGCGTTTAAAGAGAAGGAAAATTATTACAATCGACTTCGGGGTTACTGTTTGCAACGCCCTTCTGTTACGTCGTGTACTTTTATAAGTTTGTATCCTGCTCCATGATGAGCATGTATATACATTAAGTTGTTGTGAATGAGGAAATCACTACGTTGTTTATCATATACAACGTTTCTCGCATTTTTCACATTACGCTTTCCTATTACACCTTGACGACATGTTCATTACGCCGTCATGTGTCTCTCATACGCCTGTGCGTCGTTCTATTACATCGGTTAGACGTTTCCGGTACGCCATAACGCCGTTTGTCACGTCATTTCTTCATTTGCGAGTTGCATATTTTATATCCATTCATCGGCACTTCCTTTGATTCTCCATCGTCGGTCGTCGGTGGGAGGGGAAGTCCGTTCGTTTGGCGTCAACTTTCCACTTGTATCAATTCCTCTCGGGTTTTTCACATTGTGTTTTACTTAGGTTCGTCGTTACTCTACGAAGAGAGTTCTGTCCAGACCTTGTTGTTTCCAGTCTGGAGTTCAGAATATCAAAATTGTATTGGAATCAGCAGTATTTGGTTAAATACTGTTATATGGAATAGGTCTTTGGATTATGGACGTGGATATTCTCTGAGGACGACGGCGGGATTGTGAATGACGGACTAGTCGCCTTTAATTGAATTCAGCACAGTGTTGTTAACACAGAGCCATGTTGACTTTATCACACTAACATTATGTTGAGATCCATTTACCTTAGGATTGTGCTTGATCAACACAATGTCTTCGTGGTGTACTTGTGGGACAGTTTTTTCCGACTTTCTCCATCAAGTACTTTATTCCTGTATAGACCGTTACACCAATGGTTAGACTTTGACATTATGGTTCTGTCATCAACCTTAAGGTTGTTTCTTATGTAGGACCTTACTCACTACGTTCGTTTTTCGGGTTCGGTCTCTACAGCGGATTTATTTGTCCTGGTGCCGAGGACGTGATACCGTTCCCGACTCTATTTCCCTCGTAATTGACTTCCTCCTTCACCTTCACCAGGATAGGGAGTTTCATATTAGCACCATGGAAGGCTATCGATCTGCTCTGGCATGAATTGAATAGGGTGTTACGCCTTACCTTGGGTTCCGACATTAGCCTTAACGATAATATCTCTGCTCTTATTCACGCCTTCGCATTACAGTCGCGTTGTACTCGCCAACTGTTACCGAAATGGAATATCGGTGTGGTTCTGTGTGCTCTGATTATACCACCTTTTGAACCCTTAGAGTCCGCGTCTACAAAAGCTGTGTCTTATAAGACGGCCGTCGTGGCGGCGTTTGCTTTGGCGTCCAGTTTGTCTGTACTTCATGCTCTTGAAAGATCTTCTATGACCTGGACAGCGGATCGGTCTTGCATTTCTTTTCGGCCCATTCCTGAATTTATCGCCAAAAATGAGTCTGTTCGTTCAGGTCCGTGCACTCAACGTCGTACTCCATTCCTGCGTTGTCAGACTTTGTACATGGCCTCGAGGACGATCTTCTGCTATGTCCTGTTCGAGCCATCCGCCACTATCTTACTCGTTCCGATCCGTTCGCGGCTCTCGGCTACGGTTATTCTGTCCCTTCGCCTGTCAGCGAGGCTTGACATTTAAAAAAGCCGCGTAGTTGAAGACCATAAAATAGTCTTATCAATTGGCAGAAGGTAGATATACCATTGACGCCCCACTACTGTCTTCTGCTTCTTCTATTGTGATTCGTGCCATCGCTGCGTCATGGCATGTATGGAAGAACTGACCCCTCCATGACATTGTCCTGTCTTGTGCCTGAACAATTAACTCCACGTTCACTAATATCTGTCTGAGGGATATGACACTGCAATCAATAGTGTGACCACGCTTGGGCCACTGTGGCCACCCAGCACGTTGTGAGTAATTTCAGAAAAAGAGGGGGGGGGGGGCGGCAAAATTGTCACCATCGCAGCAAGACAGCCATCTTGCTGTATCATCTCATCTCATCTCAGTCATATTATTATTATTACATATATTATTTGATAAAAGGCATCTCAGAAGGTAGAAATAAGTCAGTTGACCGGCCGTGGATTCTATAATCACCAATGAAGGCCTGACACCAGGATAGGGTTTACTCCTAACTGAAATTTGCTTCTGTTCTTCAGAAACTGACTTCCTTCTAGATGTCTCAGCTGGGTCACCTGTGCCTCAACTCACAAGACACCTGCTCCAGGCCTAGTGTCAACAGAGTGATGAAAGTACAGAGAGTTGAAGAGTGCGCAGCTCACCCAGAGAGCAAGCTTGGCAATTCCAACGCATCTAAGTTCATCACTCCAAGTATGGTGAGTTGTCCTCAAGAAGCTTGCGGACTGAGAGTGGTGTGGACTTGGTACCTTCCAAGATTCGGGTAGCGTACGCCCTCCCCTTACTTACGGTTGGACCAAGGATCTCCCTGTATGCAATGGCTGCAGCTGAGGACCCCCCTAGTCATACAGAGTCTTCCAAGGGGAACTTCTTGTGCCTACGGTGCCCCGGTATCCTACAACTTGGTGGAAATGTGTGCCACACCACGAGCACAGTTACATGGATGGAGACACTCAGATAAGTAAAACTGTATCAATTCCTTCAATTACCCTATGTGTCTGAGGCCAGGGTTAATTTGTTGAGTAATAATGTCTCAGATTTATACCCATGTCTGTGTCGTTCCAGCGATTACTAGTCTGCTATGGGAGTTACCACAAGGCCGAGGTTCCCGCCTCCATATGTTGGTACTGTGGCATTGAATTGAAACAGGTTTACGATTTGGGAATCAAATATCAAACATTTATAAACAATGTTTCTATTTGTTACCAAATCAAACCTGTTTCAATTTGATTGGCCCTCCCTCCGTCCCCTCATGCCGGCCTTAAACACTACAGGTCTCGGTAATTACAATAAGAATAGAGGACGAGTATGGTTTGAGCAGAGCCTATATAGTAATGCTGCTGGAATTAGATGGGAGAGCTCTCCTAGGGGCGGACAACTCTCCGCTAGGGGAGCTAACTTTTAGTTTTAACTTCCGTTTTCTACGTTGTATCATCTTCCTGACGGAGATTAATAGGCATTGAATTGAAACAGGTTTGATTTGGTAACAAATAGAAACATTGTTTATAAATGTTTGATATTTTTGGGTCCGATTCGAAAATCCAATATGGCCGCCAGGTGGCCATCTTGAATTTCCCCTTGAAACATTGTTATCGTGAATTCTCAGGAAATATTTCATGGATCTTTCTGAAATTTGGTAGTTGTGCAAGATACCTTTTTTGGTCCGATTCGAAAATTTACAAGTTACACTTCAAATTAATACGGTATTCCCGAGTTGTGACGTTGCATCACAAGAGTCGGCGGATCAAACGGTGGGGTATATTCTATATATTGACTATAGAGAATATCCACACCTTCACCTTCCATATCAAGGAGTTAAAATAATTCGGAATTGTAATGTATTTCTTCAAATTTTAAATCAGTTTTCTGTAGTCCATGCAGTTGCAAGTGAACTGCCCCACCCTTTCGTCTGCCGGTGGGTCGGTTACATGAAGGGACGTCACTCTTGTGACTCACAACTCGACAACTGTAGACTACTGCATGTTTCGATCCAAGGGAGATAATCAGGATTCAGGCACTTTAGAAGTTTCAACATTACTGCGTGGACCGGATCCATTCAGTATTAAGTATTGTACCATCTTACTATTTTCGAGCATGGTATCTTAAAAGAGATATCTCAAACTAACCCAGTAAACAGAACAGAATTAGCATTCATTCCTAATTATAAAATCTTAAGTATGTTTCATAGCTCATGACAAAGTGTCAAAGAGATTTGTTTTTCGCTTCCAGTATCCAATGATGACACATGCAAAAAAATAAATAAAAAACAATACTACAAAATGAAGACGAAGGATCCTCCGTACATGTACATTCACTTTCAGACTAACTTTTCTCTCGACATAAGTACAGTTTCTAGAAATCTTGAAACTCCTGAAACTTAGATTATATCTTGGTGTTTTCCAGTGTCCCTTTTTCGCTCAGATTCGAAATTCTGTAAACAAAATTACAAATCAATCATTTTTTCTTAGTAACAATGGACAAAAAGATCCTCTTGTCATTAGCTTACAATTATCGGACAATGGTGGGCGCCAAGATCCTTCAGGATCTCTCTTTTTTTTCTCTCATCTGACTGTGGAAAATCTGGTGGGGGATATGTGAGCTCACGGCTCTTGTCAAACTATCAATAATAGTGTCATAAACCAGCTAAAACTGTAGCCTTTATATCCCAGAACTATCGAGTTCTGTCCATGTTAGCTAATGTAAGCTTTGTGATATTTCCAGTTCCGCAGCATGAATGGGTACCAAACTTTGAGACTACCTTACCCATGGGGCAAAATCATTGAAAATTGTTATGTTTATGCTGAAAGTACAATTGAGATAAGGGGATTGTGTTGATGAGTTGATGTGGTGAAGCCTATGGATTTTTACCCCTTACCCCTAGGTCAATTTTGGCTATGGATATTGTCTGCATTGTTCATCCATCTGTCTGTCCCTCTTGCTTGTTAAGACAATATCCCTTGAAGGATTTTTGTCATGCTTTTCAAATCCGTATAAAATATGTAACTGGCGATGAGTCTGAAGCCTATTGAAGATGACTGACCTTGACCTATTTTACCAATGTCAAATTCTGGTATTTGTGATATCTTTTGAAGGATTACATGTAGGCTCTCCAATGTAGAACCATATCCAATTTGACAGACCCTGACTTATTACATCAAGGTCAAATTCTAGTTATTGCAATATCCCAAGGGATCATGTCTGGCCTCTCCAAATTCACACTACAGTACATTATTTTTATTATATTTTATGAAAAATCACAGCTAGACTCTCAAGATTCTGTCTCTTAAGTCATGGTATCTGCAGTCAAAGGTCTCTGTGGGCATATATTGAAGCCCATAAGGCTCTTGTGTGTCTTTGTATTTTAGACTATTTTTGTGTGTGTTGTAGGTCCACCCTCGTGATATATTTCTTCTGTTTTCATCTTTTTGGTTTCAATCTTCTTCGTTCAATTTCTTCCTTCCTTAATTATATTTGAACTTTGTTTTAATCATGTCCTATGCACCCCAAGCAGTAGTAGGTTCAACTTCAAGGAGTTTAATGTATATTTTATGTTGGACAGAGGAGTTCACATCATGGTGGCGACCCCTGGAAGACTGATGGACATGTTAGACAGGAAGATGGTCACGCTGGATGTGTGTCGTTACTTGGTCATGGATGAGGCTGATCGTATGATTGATCTGGGCTTTGAGGAAGATATCAGAACCATATTCTCTTTCTTCAAGGTAAGTGGATAATTTAGTTGCCACGGTAATTCCTCTAATAAATCGATTACCCTATCGGGAATCGATCACCCACAATTTTTGGAGAAAAATATGATCGGAAGTTGCAATAATTCAATCACCCCCCGATTTTTAGTAGATCCCGTTAGTAATAAAAATGTTATCACATGCAAGGCTAATGTGCACATGTTGATCAGGGATTCATAGTCGTCAAGTTTTACTACCGTAACGATGGTATGAATATCTCAAAAATTGAAAACTGATAAAAACTAAAAAGTGTACAATTGGGGCATACTAAACATTTCACAAAAACTCAATATCCGAAGCGTTGTTGTTGTCAACGATGTCAAAACTCACAAAGCTAAAAATAGCTGATCAACTATATCGGGAACGTTAATGCACATGTTAGATGAATTATTAGAATTTCACAAAAACTCAATATCCGAAGCGTTGTTGTTGTCAACGATGTCAAAACTCACAAAGCTAAAAATAGCTGGTCAACTATATCGGGAACCCTAATGCACATGTTAGATGAATTAGTAAAAGAAGGTTCTCGACTGTTGCCACTGTAAGCATGGCAGCAGTGCAGTTCAGCTGGCGATCAGGAATAAATTTCCACTCTCGCCACAGACAGATTTACCTGATTTGCAATAAATCGATCACCCCACTGTTTTATCACTTCAAATATCACTTCTGGTGATCGATTTATTAGAGGAATTACCCTACTTAAGATCTTTGAATATCTTTGAAATTGTACAGATTCCCTTGTTTACAGAGGCACGCAGATGATGCAGACATTGCAGTGGCTTGTCCTTGGTAGTTATAACTTATCTACCCAAATGAGTTCTCTCCCCTCAACATACCATATTGTATACAATTAAGATGGCTGGATTCAGTTATGGATGGATTTACTTCACAAAATTACACCTGCCCAAGCCATGTACAACATCATAACTGAATAACTTGCAATGGAAACAAATGACATTGTGGAGAAGCAGATATAACAGAGTTTCCTGGTCAGGGGAATATACTGTTTGTCCAAGACCCGAAAAGTTGAACAGGCAAAGTTTAGTCTGGTTTAAATTTCTCTTGTATGCTGGTACATGTATTCCCTTGATTTGATCTTCACTCGTATCATTCTCAATTACAGGGTCAGAGGCAGACTTTGTTGTTTTCAGCCACTATGCCTAAGAAGATTCAGAATTTTGCTCGTAGTGCACTGGTGAAGCCTGTTACTGTGAACGTGGGGCGAGCTGGGGCGGCCAGCCTTGATGTCATACAGGAAGTGGAATATGTCAAACAAGAGGCCAAGATTGTCTACCTTCTGGAGTGTCTACAGAAGACCTCTCCACCTGTAAGATATCACAATATTAGACTCAAATTGATGCTTGCTGGGCCATTCATGTGTTGAATTTTTTTGTATTTTTTGTGTATTTGTTTTTACATTTTGTTTCCTATAGGATGACACCATATTTCTCAATAAAAACAAGACTTATCTGCATTACATATTGTGGGTTGCTGTACTGGCTGGACTGATCAGTGTCCAGGATAATGGGAACTATGGTCTCATGTCCTGGCACCGTCATTATAGGACTGAAATAGTTCTGCTCACTCACTCAATCATTACATGACGCAAAGCAATAACATCATCGTTTCTCCTTTAATCTACTAATCAAACAATACCATATAATATGAATTTTTTCTGTATTAAACACCTAATATTTTCAACCATGTAGCGAACTAAATAGCTCTTGGATCTTGCCATGGGAGTTACCTCCCTTGGGTTAACAAAGACTCCTGTGAAATACATTTCATATCCTCTTTCAACTCTGTCCCACTAATTAGTATTATGCAATTTCTGAGTTTTAAGAACATATCATTCTTTGGATGTTCAATTATTGTTGTTCCTGTTAGGTTCTGCACTAAGCAAGTTAAAGAATAATAAGCAAGGATGGCCTAAATTGATGGAAAAATAATACTTGACCAAAAATCTGATGATTTATTGGGTCAAAGTGTTTGAATATATGATTATATGTTCCAGCTCTGTTCGAAGGCAGAGTATAATCACACACAACATTTGGACTTGACTAGATATGTATGTTTTCAAGCTGAATACAGGCTTGAGAATTTCTCAAGTCGAAAAACTCTGAAAAAAAAGTAAAAAAAAAAAGTCTAAAAAATGTCCTGCCCCCCATCGCTTAAGAAACGGTCAAATTTGAATGTTTGGAATGCAAAGTGCTCAGACACATTTGAAATCTGACTTTTTAACAAAAATCTGTGTTTCCGCTGAAAATTCTTGTCCCTGTTAATAGCAGTGAAGAGGATAAAGATTGATAACACTACATTGTAATTTAGTCAACATACAGCATTTATTACAAAATTGTCTTTATTTGTGATACATGTGGTCCACTAGAGTTGGTTTATCAGTATCTCTTCTTTCTAATCACCTTGGCAATACGTGTACTTGGCTGACATCACTAAAGAAACATAGTTTATGTTCCTATCTATGCTATTAAAATGAATTGCCTGTGGGTTAAAGAAGAAAACATGTGACTAATGTAAACACTGAACGAAAGATCTGTCTCCCCCGTATCCAAAAATGTAAGCAAATATTTTTTGCCGCTGATCTATTCATAAACATCAAAAACTGGAGTCTGTGGACAGATTCATAAGTGCCGCCATTACAAGGGCTTGCGTCTATTTTAACCAATCAGAAATGCTGAAAACATATTGTGCGCATCGCTGCGTGACGTCAGCCGGGCTCATAATCACTTTCGCCCTGTACGAGAACACTATGAGAACACAGAAGTATGAGAAGCACCCGGGACAGCAGCTTTATATTTTGTATACTGTTATAATTTGATAGTGGTAGTGCGCCAATATTCCGCAAATACATGGGCATCATGCCACAATGTGTGGCGTTTGGCTGTTCTAACAGAACTGGGAATCCAAACCTTCCAAAGACTGTGACATTTCATCAGATGTACTGAAACAGTGGGTGCATAATGTCAGTCGGCAGGATTTTACTCCAAACGCATCAGAGAAGAACTTTTGCACAGTGAGGCTGATGCAATAAATTGGAGTGAGTTTATTAGTCTTCTAACACTATTTCAGTCATATCCCGACGTTCGGTTCCTATTCCTGTCAAATTGTAATCATTCCAATGTAAGAAAGGCTTGGTTTGTAATATATCTCCATGCAATGTCATTATATTTTCACCTTCCCCGCTAGAGAGCGGCGAGGCTCGGGTCACACGCTTAGATGACCCGAGCCAAAATGGCGGCACGCTTGAGAGACAACGATGCGCAGGTTGAACACCGATTTAAGTAGAAAAAATCGCAAAAAATATTTGCTTACATATTTGGATACGGGGGAGATAGATCTTTCATTCAGTGTATACATTAGTCACATGTTTTCTTCTCCTTTAACTAATAATTGTACTCTGTGTCAGAAAGAAAGACATTAGTCTGAAACAGAATTGAAAAACAACACATTGTTATATGCCCATTGTGAGGCAAGGTCATATAATGCGATAGCGAGATCTGTCGATCCGTTAACTTTGTAAGCTGTGCAGTAACTCCAGTTCTGGGTCATGGATTGTTACCAAACTTTGGGTTTACCTTATCCCCGGGGCAAAGAGAAACTCTGTTAATTTTAAGCCGAAAATGTCAAGGTCACTTTGGCCGAAAATCAGTAAATCTTTGAAAATTGTTATGTTTATGATAAAAGTACAGTCAAGAGATGTGGGTTGTGATGGTGAAGAAGAAGCCTGTTGATTTTTGACCAATTTTGCCCAAAAGCATCTGCGCGCATCTGTCTGTCCATCATGCATGTTAACACAATATCTCTTGAAGAATTACTATCAGGCTTTCTTAATTCATTTAACATATTATGTACATGGCAATGGGTCAGAAGCCTGTTGAAGATGAATGACCTTGATCTATTTTCAAAGGTAAAATTCTAGTGTTGGTGATCTATTTTGAAGGGTTATTTTTGAGGCTTATATTTCCATACTGCATATAGAACTGGTGATGGACCACAAACTTTTCCAACTTCACTGACCTTGACCTAATTTATCACAGTCAATTTCTAGTTAGTACAATATCTGGGGATCATGGTTAGGGTCTCCAAATTTTTGTCTCTTAATTTTTGGTTTGTGCAGTCAAAAGTGTGCACAGGCATATATTGAAGCCCATACGGTTCTTGGGCACACCGGTTCTCGTCAGATCACCGAAGTTAAGCAGCGTTGAGCTCGGTCAATACTTGGATGGGTGACCGGGTGCTGTACTGACTGGGCTGATCAGTGTCCAGAATAATAGGAACTGTGGACACTCTCGTGTTCTGGCACATGTAGGCACCGTCGTGATATGACTGAAACAATGTTGAAAACGACGTTAAATCCTACTCACTCACTCACTCTTGTTTACAAAACCACGTTGATAGAGATGCTCTTGTTTACATCTGTGGAAATGTTCTTCTGTGAATTACTGTTCACAGCTATTCATTCTGATTTGGAAACTGTCATCTCGTATCTTTCCTGGATTGTGACATCACATCAGATCAGCCACATGTAGACTGGAAGTCGGACCATGTGTCTGATGTGCTGTAACTAATGTCAAACAAGGACAGATAAGCGATGTGGATCTTGGATTGGCGATGAAGCTGAATTTGACCATGCATGTCGAGATACCAAGTTAACTTTGGAGCACTTTTCTAGAGTTTGGCTTTACATATATTTTATTATGTTTGGTAGGTGTTGGTGTTTGCTGAGAAGAAGCAGGATGTGGACACTATACATGAGTACTTACTGCTGAAGGGAGTGGAAGCTGTGGCTATACATGGAGGCAAAGGTGAGACCTCTTATATACATTTCCACCTGAGGAATAGTCAGCCTTCTAGTCCTGCTATTAAATACAGAACAAGATCGAGTTAGAATTTAAACTTTAAATTCAGTTTTTCTGTAGGTTTGTGTGGACCCTTATTAACCTTGAAGGTTACCTTTGGTTACCATATTTCTGGTTACGGTAACCTACAATAGGTTTCCTGAGAATGTGTTACAGTACAGATCTAACTTGATGAGAGTTTGATGGTCTCTCTGGAGCCCCCAAGTGGGTGAGCAGCATAAGTTTTGTACCATGTCTGTTGCCACGAGGGGAATAATTTCCTCTACATGATGACTGTACATGGATAGTCACACGTGTCCAGCTAATCATATCGTAGTTAGTTATATCATTGCTATATGGCCGAAATAGTGCTGAACGCGACGTTAAACCCTAGCTCACTCAAACCCTGGTCTCTCTGGTTTGGCAGTGATAGTGATCACTCTCCAAGTGAGAGAGAGGGAGAGAGAATTACATATACTGTCACATTCAAAAAATATTTCTGCTCTTTAGTGATAGCAAAATCGAATTCTATCAAAGAACTTGACCAATCTATCAAAATTCTAACAATTAAACGTATCTAAAAACAAGATAACATCACATATCAATCATTGTCAAACAATCTCTTGTGAGAGTTTCTCATCCAGCATGAATATTCTTATATTGAGCAAAGGAGAGCTTTAACTGGTACACACATGAAAAATAGAACTTGATGTTTCCTCCCTTATGCTCAACATGAAGAGGATAAAACAAGGACTGGTTCACTTAGTGTCAGTATAATGTGATTGGGTGGGGTGTGATGTCTGCCTAATGCTATTGATATTTCAGTGGGACAGCATTATGAAATAGCAGCAGTAGATCTGCTCTGTTACAAGTAGATACCCCCACGCCTCCGCTCCCAATATAGCTGAAAAAATGTTGAAAGTGACATTAATGCACTCACCCTATCACCAGTACTACCCGGACCTCTAGTTGTTGAACGAATGGGAGGTGTAATTAAAAGTATACTGAGGATATCAGGTGCTCTCTCCCCTTTACTTACCAATTTGTTGGTGATGAGTAATTGCGTTCCCATCAGTATATCCAGTCCATGAAACATTGTACAAGAGTGGGCTGCAGTGAGCTGCTGTTTTTAGAAGGGACATCCAGATGCCATGATGTTCCAATTTTCTGATGTTCCTTCCTTAGGGACAATCTGCATATATGTAATTTATATTTTCTGACTATTAAAACATCCCAAACTCCTTGAAATGGCAATTATTAGAGTAGAGATGTGATCATTGATTTAAAAGTGCTATTTTTCAACTATATTCATGATTTTATGAGGATTTTTGGTAGATGAGATTATAGACATTGGTTGTTTGTTTCTAGATCAGGAGGAGCGATCAAGAGGTGTAGAACAGTTCCGTAGTAAAGAGAAGGATGTGCTGGTAGCCACGGATGTGGCCTCTAAAGGTTTGGACTTTCCAGATATACAACATGTGATCAACTATGACATGCCAGATGATATTGAGAATTACGGTAAGTGTATGTGAAGGTTATATAAACCTGTGGACCATGTCAGATATGGACTTACGGACCATTTTGATTATAGATCTATGCACCCCATCATGTAAAGACCTGATATCTACCTCATTTTATGTGTTTATAGACAAACTGTGTACTGAAAACTAGCTTTGCTTTTGTAGAATAAATTTTATCTAGAGACTTGATGTAAATTATACAAGTCGGCTATTAAATTAATAATATTCCATTTTTGTTTGATAGTTCACAGAATAGGAAGAACAGGTCGATGTGGGAAAACAGGTGTGGCCACTACCTTTGTTAACAAGGCTGTCGGTAAGTTTGATCACCCTTGCATTCAAAATTACATTTCAACTTTATCATACTATCATGTCGTTATTTGTGCCATTATAACTGATTTCCCCATAACTCAGTATGAGTACTCCCAACTCAATATGAAAACCAACAACCAAACTAGTACATGTGATTAGCTCCATCTGTCTGTAAATGTATTAAATTTTCACATTGCAATGATGACAGCATTTTAATCAGAGGACAAGAGAGCAAGTGTGTTTGTAGATACCTCGTTGAGTGCACTTTTGACTTGTTACCTTCATGTACTACATGTATTCACTTACTTGACCATCATTCTAAACCATGTTAATTTGATTACAGAGGAGTCTGTATTACTCGATCTCAAACATTTACTGCTGGAGGCCAAACAGAAGATTCCCCCATTCTTGGCTGGCCTACAGTCAGAGAGTGAGAAGTTCCTGGATATTGGAGGTGAGGTTACTTCATTATGCCCCCCCTCTAACTAGAGGGGGGCATATAGCGATCGCTTTGTCCGTCCGTCCGTCCGAATTTCTTGTCCGAGCAATATCTCGGTTAATATTTGATGGACAGGATTGAAACTTGCATGGAATGTGGCTAGTGCCTCGTAGATGTGCAGCGTTGAGTTTTTTCCGAGTTCCGGTATAATTTTCAAGAGTTATGGCCCTTTTTCTTAAATCTCTGTGAATGGGACTTGTCCGGGCTGAATCTTGGTTAATATTGTATAGACAAGTATGAAATTTGCATGATATGTGGTCAGTGCCCCACAGTTGTGCAGCGTAAAGTTTCTTCACGTTTCGCTTATATTTTCAAGAGTTATGGCCCTTTGTTCCTGAATTCTTCGTGAATTGGGACTTGTCCGGGCTGGATCTCGGTTAATATTGTATGGACAATTATGAAATTTGCAGGATATGTTGTCAGTGCCCTGTAGTTGTGCAGCGTGAAGTTTCTCCGCGTTTCACATATATTTTCAAGAGTTATGGCCCTTTTTTCTTTAAATTTGTGTGAATTGGGACTTGTCCGGGCTGGATCTCGGTTAATATTGTATGGACAATTATGAAATTTGCAGGATATGTGGTCAGTGCCCTGTAGTTGTGCAGCGTGAAGTTTCTCCACATTTCGCGTATATTTTCAACAGTTATGGCCCTTTTTTCTTCAAATCTTTGAGACTTGTAGGGCTGGATCTCGGTTAATATTGTATGGACAAGTATGAAATTTGCATGATATGTGGTCAGTGACCCATTGGTGTGCAGCGTAAAGTTTCTCTGCTTTCGGTTATATTTTCAAGAGTTATGGCCCTTTGTTTATCAAAACTAAAGTGAATGGCATATATTCATTTGTCCAGGCTGGATCTCAGTCCATAACCGATTTGGACCAGAAAAATGGCTATATTATATATTATCCTACATTCCAAAGCAGACAACATAGGTCCTGAAGTTAAAGTATGAAGTTGCCCCAAAGAGAGTGAATTGGGTGCAAAATTCAAAGTTCACTGATCGCTTCATAATTTCACCACAATATACTCCCAAGGAATGTAGGTCTCATAACCAGGTCACATTTTCGGATTTGGAGAAAGCCCTGGCGACCATCTTGCATCGAAACATCGTATTATCACTTGTTGGCTGATACTTGGAATATGTATTATGTGAGGCATGGCAAAAAAAGTGACAGAAACAGAATTTTTATAATTATCCAAATTAAGCCTCCACCAACCAATAAACAACAGAACAATGGCGGGGCAGTGTCGGATTAAAGCGGAAGGGGGGGCATACAATTGAGCAATCTCTGATTGCTTCCTTCCTGTGTTAATATTGTTTATACATCTGATTTATGTGGTCTGATTCAACCCCAATCAGAATGTTTGCAAATGTTCATTCATGCATCTAAGATGTCAGACGTTGATCACTAAGGTGGTAGTTGTACTTTGCTAAGAACAGGCCATGTCAGAAATAATTTGATCATTTCTACTTATGTTCAGTTTCACTTACATTTAGGGTCTGATTCTAATCTGTCTACCTCGTGAATTTGATCACTGGCTTTGTGCCTCCCTTCCCTCCAATTGTAACTGTGAAATGATTTTAATCCTCTTTCTTTCTTTCTCTGTTTTGCTTACAGGAGAGATTGGTTGTTCATACTGCGGTGGTTTGGGTCATCGTATCGCAGACTGTCCCAAACTGGAGGCCATGCAGACCAAACAGGCTCAGAGTATCGGCCGTAGAGACTATCTGGCTCATAACAGTGCAGACTACTGAGTGAACTCTGTTCTGCTATTTTATGTTCTGTTGAACCTTTCGAGATGTAGTTAATGTTTGACAGCATTCATTTTACCATTGAGGGATACATCATGATACAGGAGTTATAAGCTGAGCTTGCATTGTCCTTTCTCGGGACTGAAAGGATCTCACTCTGTTCTCAGGACCTGTACCCAGACCGGCCAAGTCTCACAGAACCAACAGGAGTTACTGTGACCTGCAGGAAAAGCTTCTCAAGGAATACAGAGTAAATGGAAGTGTCAAATTACAGGAGAAAGTCTCATGGAATTTGGACTTCAGAACTTTGTTTTACTCACAGCTGATGGGACAGCAGTAAACATTTGAACCAACATTGAACTATGTTATGTTCATTATACGAATCCACAAGGCCCTGTATTATACATATTCACAGAAGAGTCATTTCCCTCTATCAGTCCAGGAAGCGACTTTCTCGGACAGTTTTCTCATCACAGTCTACGTTGTGAGCTGCCTGAACAATTAGTTCTTGATAAAGTACACCATTCAAGTGAACGAATGTCAGAGGTGTCACTATCAATGTATATCACAAGAATTGAGGGGTAAAATGTTCCCTCTCGGTGATAATTGACATGATCTTCGACATGGAAGATTTATACCTACGCTGTTTGTGATATCCAAGAAGACGAGACCTGGCCCATACCCGTTACTGAAGCTATGGTTGGTTAAAAATGTGACAGGAAAGCCGACAAGAATACCTCAGGTTATCTATGAACGTAATTTTAGCATGGGTGGTTGATGGGGTCCGGTGGGCATGTTTTCCTGTTGCTTCAATGCATTTTGCTGAGAAACAACAGGAACCTGATAATGTGATGTCTAGCACTGTAATATCACTGGTCTTTATTGTATCATGTAAGCGTCCTGTGTCTGGAGTGCTGTCCTTAGTGTTTTATAGGGTGGATGGTTCCATGCTGCTTCAAAGATTTCTTCTTCAAAGTAGCAGGAACGCAACTTGGCTGGGTGGTGCTTAGTTGGTTCCTCGTGATATGACTGAAAGCGAAGTTAAATCCTATTTACTCGCTCACTTAAATTTTAGCTGATTTTGCTAAATGGATGGAGCAAGACCTCAGTCTAGAGACCAACGATACATTCCGTTGTTTTAGTCTTGAGCAGGATTACCATGAGAAAATGACAGATGAGCAGTCTTGAGGATTGAACTTTTATGGCGAGCAAATACTAATTGAGAATTTGGGCAAGCACTCCTCAAATTCATATTCGGTGAGTGCAAGGAGATCAACACCTCTCGCAACAACACCTGCATTCAGTATGACAAATTTGAAAGGCTTGGTCCATGGCTGGCTATTATGTGCTATAGATGAAGTCCAGCTGTGTGTATGGAGGTCCTTGATAATAACAGACAATAAGTGTGGTATACACGATGACAGAATAAATATGTCTAGAATGTGAACATGGCTGGTTAACAAGAGTGCTGTGTAAAACTTTAGTGATGCTGAATGTGGAATTCACCACACAACAGGAATGTAGTTAGGGTACATATTGTATCAGCAGTTGATCTAAATATTGGGTACACATGCCTATATAAACCAGTCATCTCTGCATGGATTTACTGGAATATAATGATGCATCATGCAACTGTCTCTGGTATGGGTTATGTGTCATTACATAATTCTGAAATCCAGTGTTTCATATACATGATTGCCATGTGGTCAGCTGGAGATAATGTACGTTGTACCTGTGACTGAATATAATTCTATCAATGACTATTTATTTAAATGTGTGGAAAATACACTGTACATGGGATTTGTAAATATACATTATTTTTTCACGTCTTCTGGTGTAATGTTATTTGGTTTGACAAGAAAACCTTTTCTTTTGCTAAGTATTATACTCGACAAGCAGGCATGTATGTTTGTCAATCGGTGTAGTTTTCTTCAAAGCTCTCCCTTTACTTCTATGATATAAAATAGCCCAGTTGTCCTCAGCCAGCAGTTATTGTCTACACTCCGCAATCATGCATTGTACAAGATGTATTTTTGGAATTTTGACAACTAGGTCAACAAAAATGTGATCTAGAATGGTTGACTGTACATATAGTTCTCTCATACAAGCAATACATAGGATGTTGGGCCATTTCAGCTTTTGCCAAGGCCTTAATTGATGGGGAAAAAATTGCGTTGAGATTTTGGTAGCTTGCAGCTCTAAATATATCTAGCTCTTCATACTGCAATGAAGTAATTTGATCTTGGAATAATAGATCAAGGTCAGCCATCTTCAACAGATGTCTTGTCTATTCTGTCTTGGTTACATCTGGAACATGAATTCGGAGATCTCAGACTTAACGTTTAAGAAATGGGTCAAGGTTTAGTCGATTTCAAAATCAGAGTTCAGGTCCATCATTAGTTGCATATGTGGTATAAAATTGGACAATGTAAATATAATCATGAAATATTATACTAGAATCTGACCTTGACAAATATGTCAAGATCAGTCATCTTCAATACACTTGTGGACCATCGCCAGATGTACATAGTATTAATTTGTAAAGTCTACAATGTAGCTACATTTCTTCATGTAAAGTCACCAGTTGCATACGAATTTGAGGTCCCTAGCTATAATCCTTAAAGAAATATTGCAAATACCAGATAAAATAGGTCCAGGTCGGTCATTTTCAATTTGCTTCTGACCCTTCACCAGCTGCATATGTGGTACAAATTTAATGTGCTTGGCTATGATCCTTCTTGAGATGTGTCCACAAAAAAAGATGGACAATATCCTCCAGGCAAAATTGCCCAAGGGGTAAAAGCTTTGCGGGTTTCCATCCGTTCGTGCCATGTAGAAGTGGTGAGAGCCAGAAGGCAGGTATTTTTCCATCCCACTGGGTATGAAAACAGCCTAGCGCAAGTGCATAGGTTACTGGATATGCAGGTTTTGCATTCTAGGAATTTGCACCAGGTGGATTGGTAGACCTGGTAGTGGCTATCAATGAGACTGATTTGCTCACAGCAGGATTGATTTCAATTTAACCACATTGTTAGCACTAACTTTCTGCCAGGCTGACAAGTAGGCCATGTCAAAAGCACTCATGGGGCCTTTCACAGGGCCTCGGATGTATGGTAGTGATATAATCTTAGAAATGATGCCATGTGACTGTAGGGTGGTGAGAAAGGTGTAGGGGACGGGTTATATGGAGGAGCACATGCTTCGCCATCACTCCTCAATATTGTAACTTTGTTGCCAAACCAAGCAAGCCTATTAACATGGTCTCCCGCCATTTGGCCAATATGTCTAGGATAAGAAACAATATTGCATGGCACAGATGCGCTAGGGATAGTGGTGGGTATGTAGGAGTGTAGAATGTAAGCGTTCATAATATAATATAATATACTTCTTAGACGGGGCTAATCACCCTCAAAATGACCAGAAGATAAAGAACTTTATCATGTACATCTGTGTGATACTAAGCATGTTCAATGTAAGTTTCAAGTTGTTCCATCAAATAGTAACCAAGATATGGACCAGACAAGAAATTGTTGAAGGACAGAATGGAGGGCAAACGGACAAAATTCATTAAAACATGTAAAAAAAAACCTGACAGTGCACACCTACATGATACAAAGAATCTATCACAATATTTTCAAGTTCAATATTTGAGGCTCCCTGGTTTGTGCCAAGTCCTTTCTCCCTACTAACAGTGGTAAAATAGAACAAAACAATGGGCCTGGCAAATAGCGATTTTCGCCCATCTGTCAGTCTGTTAAATTTTGCTTGTCCGTCCATCTTGCTTGTTAACACATATCTCCAAGGATTAGTCAGGCTTTCTAAATTCATACAGCATATATGCAACTGGAAATGGGTCAGAAGCCTATTGAAGAGGACAGATCTTGAGCTATTTTATCTAGGTCAAATTTGAATATTCTTTTCAAGGGTTACATCAAGGCTCTTTAAATTTGTACTACAAATATAACTGGTGATTGGCTAGAACCCTTTCTAATTTGACTGATCTTGGCCTATTTTATCAAGGTCAAATTCTAGTCATTGCAGTATCTGGAGGGATCGTGGCTCGGCTACAGTACACATGCAACTGGTGATTGATTACAGCCTATTCAAGTTGACTGAACTTGATCGATTTCATCACGGTCAAGTTCCAGTGAAAACACTGTTTAAAGGGTTATAGTTAGGCATGTACAGGCATATACTGAAGCCCATAAGGCTTTGTTGACCGTAAACAGATGATGTCGAACAGAGTATTGGTGTTCTGGAATCCTACAGAATGCACCATTCAGGTAAATATTTCAATATGTGAAGTCCTGTCATTTTCTGCATAGTGTTTCAAATTCAGTATAGCTCCAAAATTTTAAAAAATATTTTTCTTTGA
Source organism: Hanleya hanleyi (assembly GCA_036873755.1). NCBI lineage: Eukaryota > Metazoa > Mollusca > Polyplacophora > Lepidopleurida > Hanleyidae > Hanleya > Hanleya hanleyi. The sequence goes on from JAVTVY010020167.1 coordinate 24,332, forward strand.
TTTAATACCGCAGGACTGTTTGATTCAGGAATTTCACTGGTTTTCAAGAAGAGCTGGAGCGACATCACATAATGTGTCGTTGTGATGTCACATGTTGACATTATGAAACCCGGACATTCAGACTGCAGTGGCATAGCACTGATGTACTTCTTGCTGCATAGCAACTTGCCATGTTGAATACCAGGGAGCCACCTTAATACATCCCCAGACAAGAATGTACCATAGCAAATATTAATTTTGATAATAAAAGTGCTAAAACTCTCGGAGAAAAAAACGAGTCTGAAAACTGGACCGTGCACATCTACAAAGTAATAGGCATCTTCTGTGAAAGTTTCTAAGTTTTCCCTTGAATAGTAACCCAGAAATGGACTGAAAGAATGCATAATGGGAAATTGATAGAAGGCGAATGTGTGTGGAAGAAACCAGAACCTTGCTGTTAAGACTGCACAAATATGTGGCCGGACAAGAATGCTAAATTCGGCATGAGCGAATGGAAAGTGTAGGGTTAGTTCAGGTAAAGTCTACAGCTTCTTTAGATAATGTCCTGTGACAATCATCAAGAAGTTTCGCTAGTGCAGCCTCGTTTCATATTAAACTGATCAGATCATTTTGAAATCCGTCAAGTGTCATCTACTGGCATTAACATGGCAATGGAAATAATTTGACTTCACAATCCCCATATTTGGTTTCCCATTACATACATTTATCCAACTTCCATCAACTTCATGGTCAATGGTGGCAATTTTGTTTTTACAGAATAAGTTTTTAAATAACTTTTTCGACATCCCGGCCCATTAATCAAGTTGCGCATCAATAGGATATGGTGGTTCCGGCAGAGGTCTTTTGGTTTGGGCTAAATCCAAGATGACCACCAGGGTTTTTGACCAACCAACAATCACCGGGTTTCAGAAATTTCCTGCTTGCAACCATAAACAGAAGAGAAAAGAACTGACAAACAGTGTAAATCTTTTTAAGAACTTGACTTTATTTTTTCCATCAGCGAAAATGAAAATGGGGCAACAAAATAGCATTGCTTTTTGGATTCAATGATGGAGCAGTCAAGTTCCCATTTACTCCCTGTTATTTCTTCACTTGGTCCAGTTCACTTTTTCTAACAATCGTTTGCTGGTTTGATTTGATAATCAGGACAAGTTCTTCCCCCCGCCCAAATCTGATTCATCCTGAGAATACATGTACATCAGTCTGTCCCAATTTTCAATGACCTGACCTGCAATAACTCAAAATCAGGGCATCGTTAACATCCGTAACAAAATACAATTTGGTAGTAGTCTCTTGCAAGTTCAGCAATAAGTTAAACCAATGGCTCTTGTATGTAATTCTTATTGAATGGACGATGCATAACCAGTCCAGGATAAGATAACACATTCTGTTATATATACACCACTGTAAGTTACACTCGTGCACACTGACTGCAGTGTAACAAAAATAGCTCTAAGAAAACAGCACTTGTATTGCCACAATTGTATACATCAATAAATACCTAGTTCCTATTACATTTCTCTGACATTGGTCATATTATCGATGGCATTGATTATATATTCTCAGTATCTCTGTTGTCCACTGATGTCTAAAGCCTACATATTGTTCCAAATCTTACTGCGCACGTCAAATAAAGATACACGTGCCAAGTCTGCAATTAACACAGCACTAATGTCTTGAAAACCTATACTTAATCTGGCACTTAAAATAGAGGAACCATCATCCTTGAATAAGGGCATTACGTCGTCTGGGTATAATAATACACCGACACGCCCCCACCCCCACAAACCATGATAATCACACTTTGTATAAGTCTCCTTAAGTCAGTCAACAAACAGAATAATCGTAACTTCAACTACGATGCAACTAATTCAGTCATGTTAAATGACACTGTTAATGAAATTAATACAGACTGAAACTAGTTGCAGAGAAAAAAAAACGGGTCAAAACATATTGGCACAAACAAATAATACTTTTCCAGCCTCCCCGATACATGTGCATTTGTGAATTCCAAGTTCATAAATTGCAGATTTTATGTCTAGTTTCAAAACTTTTCTTCTTGGAACATTAGGAGATAGTTCGACATCAACATTTCCGATGTTATAGCTTATTATTTTGAGGTCCTCTTAACCCCAATGTGTTGAAGCAGATGATTAAATTCAAAATGGCAGCCATCAGGGGAAATCTGAAACTGGCATTTTTCATATTTGTATACTTAAAGGCATCACCAATTTTCTGCATTAAATGTAGCTAGCATCTCATGGAGCCGCAGAACAGGCCATTTTTCTTCTTGATTAGGTTTCCCATGGAATTAAAAGTGCACACACGAACCCATTTATGTCAGGCCAGAAAGTACACAGTATGCACTTTGTGACATTTCGTTTGCTATGAAAACCCATATTAAAGCAGTGAGCTAAACTACTGTATCATTCAATTAAATGAAATTGACCAACACGAGTGCTCTTAATATAGAGTGTACCTTTCTCAAAATTTAATCTTGTGGTTCCACTTAATCATTTTAGGGTTATTGCAGCACGTTTTATCACAAATTTTGCCACAATTGCAGCAAAATGTGTTGACACTGCATGCAGTCAACACGGTTTGTCACAATATGCAAAATTTATGACAAAACGCATTGTAACTGCGTCTCATCTTTGGACAAAACTCATCCACATGGTGATTAATTACAAGAGAGATATGCAAACATTACTTTGATAAACCTGGAGCCATCCCAGGTAGCCTATATGTACCCTAGCTGGTGTGGTACCGGAAACAAAACTCATGTGGAGTATGTCTGGGGCTGGAAACTTTTTTATAAGCATAATCTGTTAAATCATTTGAGATACCTGCTCATGGGACAATAACTGCCTGACAGTTTGAAGCCCCTTGGTCATCTGAATATTTGCATTCAACAATCACTGTTAGAAGCTAAAGCAAGTAAGTATGCAATCATGGCAATTGTTTTTGATTACAAGGCCATTCACAGGAACGTACATGACCGGAGTACTCCTAACTTCCTTATCGCATGGATTTGGAACGACCGGGGATTATTATGTTATTAACGTATGTGAATACAAAGATTAACTGAAGTTGAAGCACCAAAGTCCTCTAGATCTGTAAAAGTGTCTTTCGTTTTGAGTAGTCCTGGCATTTTAAATTCCTGCAAATGGCCTCAAAATCATTGGGAACCTGTAGGTCATATGCACATGGGACAACTACTTCATAAGATACATTTGGAGGATCTTGGTCATCTGCTTATTCGACAGGGGAGTCTCTCAACACTATCAGGAGCACTGATGTTCTCTGGGTCCTGTGGCACTGATGGATCGAACTAGTGACATTATCTCGATCCAGTTGATATTATTATGTACCGAGTGAGCGAGTACGATTAAATGTTGCTTTCAACGATCTTCCAGTCACATCGCGACATTTGGGTTCTACTTCTTTTCCCACCCGGCAACCTCTCAGGTAGGTTTCTATTCCTTTCCACACCCAAGAATCCCATCGGTGCCCCAGTTATTGGCCTCGTACGACAAGCTGTCTGAGGAGCCAAGACCCAACCTGTGGTATGCACAACAATACATGTATCAAACATCCCAGCATACATACGAAGTCCCGACTAGCCAGTCTTATTTAGAACATCAAACCCTGGCATCCATATGCGCATTTGATTACATATGGACAGCTTTTAGTACCATTTACAAATCTGGAGCTCCAGCCAATCTGAAGCACCTATCAGCTGAAGAACTATTTTCCTGAATTGGGTGCTCCAAATTATTCCAAGTGTTTATTCACATAAAAAAGGTGCCCAAAGGAGATGTGATTGTCACAGAGGACAAGGTAGATACAAAGAGTTCGGGCTTTGGTATCCCATGTCATTTTTCGCAGACCTGTAGAGGACCAAATTACTGCGCTCTTGGGTTTACACATATATTCTTTAGCATAGGGCTGAAATGATCTTAAATGTCATCCCACATACGCAGACAACATAGGTAGGTGCTCCAAAATATTTCCTCAATTGCAGATGATAAAGGAGCATCTAAACATCAATAACAGCGTTATATTCTAACTGGAAGGTACTTTTGACTTCCCAGATGTAATCCGTCAACTTTTCAGTTTTGGACAAACGGCATCAGCATCCCCGATGCTTCTTCATTGAAATAGACAGCCAAAAATGCAACAGTCGTGGCAAAACGTGTGAATTCTGCATGTATTATTTATGGTTTAGTCACACTGCAAAATATGTGACAAAAGTTGCAATATAGGCTGATTTTCATAACACCAGGGGGTTTTTTCAGGGCAACTTCATGGTAAATTCACAATGGCAGTCATCTCGAACAATTTTGACAACTCGGCAAATTGGTTCTCTCCGATATACACATTTTTGCAAATGGATTCAAATTAATCCTAAATTGATTGATAATTCCAGACTTGGTATACTATTACGTAATGCTGTGAAGCAGATAGTTTGTCAAACTGAAGACAACCTGGGCAGATTGATGTAGGCTTTAAGCTCTAATTTGTGCTGTGAACAAGATCTCATAAATTGTCCTATTTGGATCTTTAAATGGAGTTAGGTAGCCAAGATCGATACAGTTCTTTATTGTCTGCACATGATTCTGTGTACTCCCCAATTCCAATTTGCACACCCTAAATTTAACATGGCAGATGTAGGAACTGCACACCTTGCTTGATAAAAAGAAGCAATTTGCACACCCAGATCCCTATATTTATGGCCAATACCCGAACTACATGTGGAATGCACATGACTTTTAAATGGACATAAGCGGTCTTCAGAACCTACTGTTCTCGCTTAATCAAAGCAGTAATGAAAGGAAGTTTGCTCAGTATTATACTGTTCTATCAATGCCAATTTGAGGAGTATTTTGATGGATATCTGGTACTAACAGTTTGAATAGGTGAGTTTAATTCTGCATTCATTACGTTCTGCTTCGCGTGTCTCCATTTAGCGCTGTAAGGGTCTCACTGACTTAGCCGGAGTTGACCCAAGGTCATCTGTTGCCACAGTAAACGAACATGACCGTCAAGCTGGGCGAATTAATATCAGCCGCGAGTCACCGATATATATTTCCGCCAACATATAGTTCTATGGTAATTTATCAGAAAGCTGCCTTCAAACTGTGTGACACTGCTGTTTTGTAACACATTGAATATCCGTTAAGTATATTTCAAGATAAATATGTTTTGCAATCAGTAAAACAGTTATTACAGTTCTTGGATTCTGCAGGAATCCTGCAAAAGATGGCGAGACCCCTACAGGGGTAAATGCAGCATAGCGCAAAGCACCCTGGGAGAGGATGATATAGAGGGTCACACTAGAGTAGGTCACTGCCAGAACTACCTGTACCTTATCAAACCTGACAAACTCCTCAAATTACCACAAACCAAAATATAGAACAATCACTAATCAAATATCCCTTCAAATTACATTTGTGAAGTATTAAACAATTTCATCAGGTTTAGTGGATTACTAACAGACAACTCTGGTCTTTCTAATACTGGACCGTATAACCGTACAGATAGCCAAATATAATTTACATATTACAAGGCATCACAATAAACAATCTTGGGAATGAAATCCATGTTTTCATACAACATTCCCTGAATCAGAAGCATAATTTTCAGACTTTCGCCATATTACTAGACTAGGTCTTAATATAAAAAAAAATAGCTAGCTCAATGAAATATTGTGTATAAAACAAAAACATGCACCAATCCTCTTAGAAGTTGGAATAAAATGTTTTGATAAAAACTCGCCCACAACAAAAATAATCTTGTAGACGTCTCTTCAAGAGACAATCTTGTCGCACAATATATGGGTAGTACAGAACAAATGTGCAGCAAACTCATTTTCAGCTTGAACATCACATCAGGAAATGTTCCCTCATGTGAACAGAAAAATGCTGAGCCATAAACCAAGCAGGAATGCATGTTAAACTTGCTGGCAGATTTTTTCGACTAGAAACACTTTTGCCAGTCTTGAGCCATTTCTGGTTAAATTTTCCACAAATCTACAACACATTCAAGGCAACTGCACAAACTGGCGAGCACCATCGAGCCATCTTTCACAATCAAAAATGTTACGAAACATGGGAAAGGGGATGAAACATGGAATGGATTTGACAAATATACGAGGATGAATGCGTTCACATGCACAAAACAGCACCTTTCACTTAGTCTTAGCACTATAACCATGTTCATACACTCAGATTAAGAAAACCACCGTTTTGAACCAACTATCAACTATGTTGTTACACAATCAATTTTTAATGGTTGGTAACTAATAAATATACTTATTGCTTATTCTTCCATAAATTAGGTCAACAATATGCACTGGCGGAAACTAATTCATCAACAAGCACTTCTACTAAAGGCCCTCAAGAATTAATGTATCGTTTCTTGTCGCCCAATCACGCCTTAAGGATGTTCAATGCTAAATCAAATATTACACAAAATTTGCTTTACCTATCATGCCTATATGGCAGTTTTAATGTATATCATTGGTGACTGGTCTCCTTGTAATGTCTATTGGTTTAGCAGTACAATATACTGTTTAAGCTCAAAACTCAACGTTGGTCCTCCTCAGATGAAAAGTATGTGATGCCCTTTGATACAAGACTTGATATTCAGACCAGCTGACAGGTCCCTTTATTGTCTATCTTATCTCAACATAACCGGAGTGAACAAAGGTAACGGTCAGATTTTTGGGGTGCCTACAGGGCCAGACAGTCATGTGGGCACCATTCTGGGGCTATACTGGCATCTAAGGCACCATTGCTTGGCCCACTCTGATAGGGAGGGGATTTTGGGTTAATGTCACACTCTAAGTTATTTCATTCATATGCCAGTTTGGATGGTGGAGGAAGCCGGAGTACCCGGAGAGAATCACCGGCCGTCAGCAAGTAACTGGCAGACTTTTACACATGCACCAGCGAGGCTCAAACCCATGCCAGTTCATCAGTGCGAGGCTAGTGATCATCAGCGAAGAGGTATGATTTCCAGCTAACAGGCTGCATCTTCAGTCTGTCCCCGAGTGGTCTCGAACTCGCGACCTTTATAGTGAGAATAGCCGAACCTCTCTAACCATTCGGACACCGAATCACTCTACAAGAGACTGTGTTTAAAGTCTATCTGCACATGCGCTTGTTTTACCTAGAAGAACTAAGATGTCATCTGATTTGTGTTTGGTAGTTCATGCTCTTCTCCCCTGCATACCACTCTTCAGTGCCAGAGAGAGAGTTGAGTATGCGGTAAACCCCGCAAGAGAAATATCAACAGCTTAGTACTGAATAATAAACTGAATAATAATAGTTTCTTAGCATAGTTTCTTACCCAATTTCAGTATGCTTTCATACCTGGGCGAAAAGCCTTGGACCATTTGGCCACCGCGGCCCTGCCTGGAGGGTTGATCAGTGATCCCATGAAGCAGGGACAACTCATCTCTTCTGGTATTCACAGGGAAATAGCAGCAGTTAACTTTCTATATTGCAAAAAAATTATCACCAGTAATGTATTGTTTCAGCGTATGAATTATGTCCAAGTATTAGATATATTCTTATTTGGTTGGAGATTGTTTCCTTGCAGAAAGCAGTGGAAAGCGATTCCTGTACAATACCCAGAGGGTTTGATCGAATGTGGTGTTGAAAGCAGCATCACGCCATGTTAAGTATAGTGTGCTTAAGTTTCTAAACACTGGTTGTGTGGGCAACAAGAAACAATGAATCAATTTTCTAGGGCGGGCCTCGCAACAGACAATTGAACAGGTGGATTATGGTTGTGAATTAAAATCTGTTCTCATTCAATGTTACCACCGGAGCAGTTTTCTATAAGTAAAATTCCTTTTCATCACTTCACACCAACCCAAGGCTAAAATCTCTACTCTTAACTGCACAACACTGCTTGAATCATGGTGGTTATTCGCTTCACAAACAGTCAATCAAATATTATCTTCACAAATTGGTGCTGTAAACCGGTCTAATTAATCTAGACTTCCTTTAATTCCGTGGCAGATTTGAAAGAGGCAATTCATAACTTGATCACTGCTGTCAAAATAAGGGTGGTAATCATTTGAATGTCCACACTGACCAGTGAAAAGGTGTCATAACAGGCTGGGGTCAACATAAAGGCCCAAATGTATTACTGAGAAACAAACCCTGTCCTATCCAAATACAAAACCAACTTGTCTGAAAGCCGAATGAACTGTATTGCGGTCTGCTGTTGAATATTTTACTCATTTGAACATCAGATCATTAAACTATTAGGTTTTTTTCATGTCCACTTGACCCAGAGTCCTGGTCAAGCATGGCCAATTCCACCATACACGCATCACCAGGTCTTTCTTGTGGACTAGTCAAACTGGTGACAAAAGCAAATCCGTCATGAAAACTGGTCACATAATCTGTGTATAGGAAGTGCACATCTTTTTTCAGTGTAGTTTGCTAATCAAACTTTCCGCACAGCCATTCATCCGTCAACAATGTATATTAAGTCTATGCACACAGAATCTGCTGCCTGGCACCTTATTTGGTATACTCTACTTATATTATCTTCATTTTATGGTCCTCACTGCTATTCGGTTGCCTTGTACGCATTCATCAACAAGGCCAATTCATTCACCTTTGACATCAGCCCTTCACACATCTCCATGGGCACCTGCCCACCCACCACGTCAACCATTCCTGGACTTCAACCACCATTCACAAAAAATATACACGATACGTCGTCAGATGCAATGCCCCAATGGGACATGGCGTGCCAATCACATAGACATGTCTGCCTGCCAAGTCATCTTTGTCAACAACCTATATTCACATTATAACCTAGTAGAGGGGGGACTGGTCATTAGTCTTTACTATGGAAGATGTATAGATTATTGGTTGCTGCTACTGCGATGACATTCTCATTTGGGTGCCATGCAGTGTGAAGTATTTTCTTGTTGAAGTCCAAACAGTCTACACTAATTTCATCTTTCTTGCGTTTCCCACCCGTACAAACTTTGCGCAGCTTGAGCACAGTTCGAGGTTTCATGTTTTCTCGACACGCCTCCAAGGTGCTGTCCCGTTTAGACTCTCGGTCAAACATCCTAAAGAAATTGTTGTATGAGCCAGTCATAATATTCCTGAAAAAGAAGAATAGAGCAAATATGGATTATTGAATGTTCAAGTCAACGGAGAATGAGAAGAGTTTCTTGCAGAGCTGGCCAAAAGCAAACTGCAAAGCAACCGGTCAAGTCTAAAATGAAATCTCTGCGACATGTATTCTGAAGTCCTACCATGTAATGGTACGGGACTCAAATGCCTGTGAAAAGCACTTGTAATAATTCCTGGATAGTCTTTGTTTCATACCCAATTTCCTTTATCATTCAATTCAAGTGCTCGAAAATGTTTTGTAATAATTATTTATGAACTCTTTGCAAGGCCAAGGTGAATACATTTATTCAATCATCAATGACGAATGCCTTAGAAAGAGAACCAGACCAGAGTCGTCTCCCCCTGGACTTACCTGTCGTTTCCACTCCAAGAACATTCAAATTTGTCAAATATACAGTCGTTCTCATACAAGGAGCAGAGTTTACTTCTAAGGTACTCGTGAACTTGATAAGTCTCTATGGGCTTTGAGTCCATTTGCAAGTCCCAGACTTTCACCGATAAATAATCCCTAGATATCATGTAGCGACCACTGTTACTAAATTTCACATCCGATATACTGGAAATTATTTCCGAGAAGAAACTTCTGGTCGTTGGATCTTCAGGTTCTTCGAACACTACAAAACAAGGATGAATTCAAGTTTTATTGAGAAAGAGAGATGCCCAAAACAGTATTCCAACAAATCCCGCCCAAGAATTAAACAAGGACATCCCCACTGCGATTTTTCCACAGTGTCCCTGCCCCACCCGACTAACAGTCTGTGAACCTCTATTATAAAGTGATCTGATAGAGGGTATGACAACCATGTGGTCTCTCCTACAAAAGAGAATTTGCTTCAGTTCATGTGAAGTATACAGTCAGTGTACTAAATACATCATAACACATGACAATTCCAGTGAAACTATGTGCACTTTGTAGAGCTCATCCAGCAATGGGGAGGCATAATTCAACCAAAATTTTGACTGCTACATTAAACTGCGTGGTGGGGGAGGGGGGTGTCTTCAAAGAGGATGTCATGTCTGTAGGTAACGGGGCTGATAGGCTATGAAAAAGAGCACAATCAGCACGAAATGCCTACATGTTGGTCTTCCTGCATTTATCATTGTCTCAGAACCACATCAAGTCCCGTACACAAGTGTCTGCTACAGGTACATGTACACAGAACTCCCTTATTCATCTATCAACTGATAAATCCAGCACAAATCATTCTATCTATTGGAATGATCCAAGGCTGGAAAGCTGTATAATTTAACGCATTTTATCACGTAACAGAACAAGAGATCACTCACATTTGGCATGCTTATCACACAAGGCCTGCGCCCGCATGTCACATAACCTGATTGTACCCTTACTGCTGCTGTACACAAAATAGTTACACTCGTTGGGGTGAAACTCGGCTGCTGTTATTACTTCAGTCAGCTCCTCCATATTGGCTGGCTTGATGTCAACAATGTCTGAACACAACATTAAGGATAAATACTATGGTCATAGAAAATATCACTGACAGATTACAAAACAGCAGTTTGCAAGGTGCGAATTGAATAGACTTTTGCATGAGCAAGTGAACACAGTCCTGGACTGGGTGAAATTTGAAAGCTAGAGTACTTTCACTCTCCCCACCCCCGAGATAGAAGCATAGGTCAGAATTTAATTTTTGTAATTTATTAGCCATTCTGCAAGTACAGTTTGAACTTCAGTTTCCCACAATTGATGTGCAAGTGTTTACAGGCCATGATAATTGTTCAAAATTTACATTAATTGGGTTAAATTTTAAAACAATGAAAATTATATTTTGAAAATGGAAAAACATTCATTATCACTCAGTAAAGAAGAAAAGGATACTGAAACTTTGGTCTGTAACTTGGAGATGCCAGAGATTAACTCGGAGATCATCGGCCGAGAGGTAGGTCTCTTGATCACTGTTCACTGATATAGAGTTGATGTGGTATGTATGCGCATTCGCAAAGATACGCCTGGGACTAGCTTCTACCATCAGCTCCATGGGCTTGAATATGGGAACACGTAATCCCGTCAAGGCCATCGGATCTCGTAGAATCCCTGTGTCATCCTTTAGATTATAACCTTCTGGACGCTTGTCTCGTTCCGTCACCTTCCACAACTTGATTGTTTTGTCTGCAATGTAGTGCCACATCATACACAAGTGTTTAGACAACCATGAAATTAGGTGAAACTTTTGAGCATGTCAATGAAAGTACAATTCCAGAATACAGTGTAAAACCTGGTCGTCTCATTCTTTCAATCATGCTCTATTCTTTCAACATATATCTTACAACATATCAAATTAGAATAAAGACCAGTCTCTGCGAGGAAGGGCGAGCGATCGCTCGCGCTCGCGCCCACACACGCCCAAAGACCTCCAGGCGACCGATTTATCACTCGCCCATAATTGTAACGAAATCCAGCTAAATGGTATCATAAAACAATAGAATCGCCTCCCGTAAAACTTTAATTTTCAACGAGTACCTCCGAAGAAAACTCAAACAGAAAGCGGAAATAAACTTGACTAACTTTTGACATGCGCATAACGCGAACGTCCTGACCAAACACCTTTTGCAAAGTGATGCGTGATTGGCTTATTAAGACACAACGAGCACGATCATTGGTTCATCATCTGTTACAGGGAAATCAGCGAGCACGTGTTTCTCTGGGCGGGCAATTTGTACCGACGAGAGCTGCTGGAGATCGGCGTACGTGACATGCAGCTTCCGTCTTTTGCTCGAGCGATAATCCTGTTGAACATTTCTTGTATCGTCTCTTTAGCGATGGCAGGCATTCCGAAAGGAAATAAAGTGGAGTTGAAAACTTTCAACAACTGGGGAACAGCCGTTCAATAACACATCGGTTTTACAACCGAGGAGAGGGATGGTCGGCAGTACGTCACATTCGTCTGGTGCAAGCTGTGTGCACGGTATAAAGACAAGATCTCCGGACATCCTAATCTCCGCGGGGCGGCCAAAAAAGCATTCGACAGCTATGTAGAGGGTACCAATTCCGTAACGAAGAGTAATATCTTGAGGCACGGAAGGTCCATGGAATATCCATTCTTGTTCATTCTGGGTCCGAGAAAGATGAACCCGGTAAATAGATTTGAATTGAATTGTATATTCTAAAATAAACAATGCCATCATTGCGAAGCAGACGAAAAATAGTATATACCAAGTTGAAAATATTTAGAATAATTTACATACATGTACATTAGAAATTAATTAAAAAACTGAAAATTACATAAAACTGATAAATATATTCCATTTAAATTATACTAGTAATAGTTGAACAGAAAATTTGAAAGAAAAAAAAAGTTCGTCCCAGCAGAGCGATAGCTCTCCCAGTAGTGTTTTGGGCGAGCAATTGACAAGGAGAGCGACAGCTCCCCCAAAGCATTTCAGGAGAGTGATTTACAACTCGCCCTTAATCTGCTCCTCGAAAAGACTGAAGACTGCAATTCGAAGTGTAGGACAAGATCTTTGTCTCGGTCATTAAAATTTGTTGTGGCTTGACTAGCATATCTAATTTGCTGAATTCTAGGAGTATCGCTAACATGTTTCTATTTGCAAACCACCAAAAATTAATGAAAACCTGAGGGGGTCAAGTCCCCCGACGTTGAAACAATTGATTTTACTTGGAATCGTAAGTTTCACTACCCAGCATGCAGAGCAATCCCAAGTGAGATCCAGTGACAAGGTACACACAATTACCGAATTTGTCCTAATCCAGCCAGAATTTCAGAAGATATTGTATGAAAACAAAATTTTAACTTTTCCGGACAGCAACGGGTCAGCGTGAAAAACAATCCCAAGCGAGATCTTGAGGCGAACTACCCACATACAAAATTTAAAAGAATCCGTTCAGTTTTTCAGGAGTTATTATCCGGAAATTAAGTTTGACAGATGCAAAATTTGAACTTGGCCCCCAGGTGGCTCTACCTATACGCAAATGGAGTTAAAAACAATCTCAGGTGTGATCTTGAGGTGAGGTACCCACATACCAAATCTGAGAAGACACCGTTCAGTTTTCCTAAAGTTATTGTCCGGAAACGAAATTTTAACTTTGGCCCCAAGGTTGCGCCACCTATAGGCGAAGTGGAGTCAAAAACTTTCCCAAGCGAGATCTTCAGGTGAGGTACCCACATACCAAATTTGAGCAGAAACCATTCAGTTTTCCAAAAGTTACTGTCCGGAAACGAAACTTTAACTTTGGCTCCCAGGTGGCGCCACCAAGCAAGATCTTGAGGTGAGGTACCCACATACCAAATTTGAAAAGAATCCATTCATTTTTTCTAAAGTTAATGTCTGGAAACAAAAATTTAACTTTGGCTTCCAAGTGGCGCCACCTGAAGGCAGATTGGTGCGAAAAACAATCCCAAGCAAGATCTTGAGGCGAGGTACCCATACACCAAATTTGAAAATAATCAGTTCAGTTTTTCAAAAGTTATTGTCTGGAAACAGAATTTTAACTTTGCCCCCAGGTGGCGCCACCTACAGCCGGATTGGCATGAAAAACAATTCCAAGTGAGATCTTTAGGCGTGGTACCCACACACCAAATTTGAAAAGAATCCATTCAATTTTTCTAAAGTTTTTGTCCGGAAACAAAATTTTAACTTTGCCCCCAGGTGGCGCCACCTATAGGTGGGTTGGTGCAAAAAACAATCCCAAGCGAGATCTTGAGGCAAGGTACCCACACACCAAATTTGAAAAGAATCCATCCAGTTTTTTTAAAGTTATTGTCCGGAAATGAAATTTTAACTTTGCCCCCAGGTGGCACCACCTTTTGGCGGACAGGTGCGAAAAACAATCCCCAGCGAGATCTTGAGGCGGGGTACCCACAAACCAAATTTGAAAAGAATCTGTTCAGTTTTTCTAAAGTTATTGTCCGGAAATGTAATTTTAACTTTGCCCCCAGGTGGCGCCACCTTTAGGCGGATCGATGCGAAAAACAATCCCAAGCGAGATCTTGAGGCGAGGTACCCGCACACCAAATTTGAAAAGAATCCGTTCAGTTTTTTCGAAAGTTATTGTCCGGAAACGAAATTTTAACTTTGCCCCCAGGTGGCGCCACCTATAGGCGGATCGGTGCGAAAAACATTCCCCAGCAAGATCTTGAGACGGGGTAACCACAAACCAAATTTGAAAAGAATCCGTTCAGTTTTTATCCGGATAAGTTATTGTCCGGAAACGAAGTCGGACGGACAAACCCCAATACTATAGTCCCCCTTTAGCCCTTCGGGCGTCGGGGGACAAAAATCTGAAAAATAGCATATACAGGACAAATATACTCACCATTTGTGGAAAGCAGAAAATGAGCTGGGTTAGATCTTTTCAACCATCTGATCTTGTTAATTTTTTCTTCTATTTCTAAGCTCTTCAGGTAGTCGAATTCTGGTTCGTGACTTTGGAAAGTGCTGTATACATTGAACTCCCCACGACAAGGCATCGTCATCTTGCCCTGCAATCAGAGGATGGTTACATGTACATCAGTCTGGTATCAGGTTTATTACCTGTTACATAGCAGACATTCTTCTTTTGTTTCCTTGTCAATAGATGATTGTTCGTAGGTAACGGGGCTGAATGGCTATGAAGAAGAGCACAATCAGCACGTAAAGCCTACACTTTGCTCTTCCTGCATTTATCATTGTATCGAGGCCACATTAAGTCTCGTACACAAGTGTCTGCTACAGGTATAGGTTTGCAATGATAGCTTTCTAAAACCCACGACTGATGCTTTCTTAAACTCACGACAGATTCAGCTTGACTGACATTGTTTGGAATATAGGTCAAGGCCACTCATTTCGAGCATTAATAAGGGTTGGTAAATACCCCAAAGAAGGTAGCTGGGGAGGGGTTTAAAAATCTGGAGTTTTTGCTTTGTGTGCTGGGTTAAATTTTGTACATGGGAGGGTAAAAAAATCCCATTTTTTGTATACATAATACTTGAATAGTCCCCAACTAGACATATTGAAACAATGCATCTTGTCCAGACTTGGCTCTTCTAAATACATGGGATTTATTTTGAAAGCAGGACTAAAATCCTCCAAGAGATATTGTTATCTGAGCTTACACTATAGGCTTCATCAGAGACTTCAAAATGACTCTAGGCGGCACCACGCATCTCCAATTTTCTTAATTTTACATGAACGGCCTACCATCAATAAGTAGCATAATAGGGTCAAAACCCCTTGGCATTCAGATGCATGCATTGCTTAAATTAGGGAAGTTAGTCCAGTTATGGTTCAACATGTATTGTGACGGTATCGATGGTGGAGTGATTGAGTGAATAGAATTTAACGTCGCTTTCAACAATATTTCAGCGATATGACGAACCAACTAAGCACCATCCAGCCCAGTTGTGTTCCTGCTACTTCAAAGAATAAATCTTTGAAGCAGCATGGAACCAGACACCCTTCATCCACCCTATAAAACACTGAGGACAGCGCACAAGACAGACAGGACGCTTACATGGTGCAATAAAGACAAATGATATTACAGTGGTAGATATCAAGTTCCTGTTGCTTCTCAGCAAAGTGCATTGAAGCAACAGGAACCTGAACCCACCCAACCACCCGCATCGATGGTGGACAAATAAACATGCTTTGACCTTAGAACAAGGTCAGTAAAATTCAATAGGGTTGGGATCATAAGCAAAATTAAATCTAGAAAACCTAGCTCTAAACCCTCACGAGATGTGCTAACAGCATCACCATCTGACCTTGAAAAATAGGTCAAGGTCAGTCTAGTTCAATAAAATTCAGGTCACGGTCCATCATCGCAAATGAAGATCTAGTCAATAAGATGCATCTGTGTTAAAAATTGATAAAGGCTAGCTATACTCCTCAGAGATATCATGTGAATAGCACCAAATCTATATTTAATGTGTAACTTGACCTTGATAAAATTGGTCAAGGTCGGTCATCTTCAATGGGCTTCTGGACCACCACCAGCTGGAACTGTTTTATGAATTTAGAAACCCTGGTTACATTCCTTCAACAGATACTGTGGTACTGTCGATGGACGGATAGACGACTACAAGTTACCAAAAGAGAAGAGAACTCTTACACGAGGCACCAGAGGTGCTACAACCCCTCAGCCCCTGAACAGTCCAGCCCAAGCAACATTTTGCGGCATGGTATATACATACCAAATTTGAAAAGAATCCGATGAAAGTTTCTCAAGTTATTGCACGGAAATGCACAAGGTTTTACCACAACGTGGGGCCACCTATTTGCGAAAGTGGTCGAAATACAATCCCAGGGAACACCTCATGGCATGGTATATGCATACCAAATTTGAGAAGAATCCACTGAATGGTGCTTAAGTTATTGCCCGGAAACGAATTTCAAATGGGCTAACAGATGGATGGACGGACACACAGAGGGACGGACGGATAGACAATCAGAATCCAGTATACCCCCTACTATGCATGGGAGTATACATCGGTAAATTGGTAAAGTTGTGATCTTATTGTCCTGGCTTGAAACTAAATGTTGGATGGGACTGTTGTCCATAGTTTTCCGTTCAATGGAGCTTTTGTGCAAATCCCAAAGTGAATGCTGTATTGTTCCCATATTGTTCATCATTTTCACAGAATAGCTAACATTTATTGGAGGCGTGGACACATAACCCTTTTGTACTTATACCGGCCAAAACCGGCCGGCATCATATATACCCATAACGGCCGAAACCGGCTGCAATTCACCACCACGTAAAAAAATCGCCGCACAGTAAAATGTTCGTCAAGTGAGAGGTCGTCGGTAGTCCACATCGTTGGACAAGGAAATAGTCGACAATATACGTTCAAATTTTATTGTAAATCATGCAATAAACGTATAACAAGTTTATTTTATTGAAGACGTACCTTCCTTGTGGTGAAAATTGAGAAAATCGGCGAAGAATTTGCCGTTTTTTGATCATTTTCAACGCTATCGAAATCCCATTTCCCGCGGTAGAATGTTAGAGATATTGGTTTCATTTTAAAGGTCATTTCCGGCTCTTTCGACCTGTGATGAGTGATTTGATTGGATAGGATTGGATAACGAAGGATTTGATTGGATAGAAATGTCATCATTCTTTGATAGCGTGACCAAATTGAACCTCGACCGGGCTCTGTTAGTATCGCGAAGCCGATTAGTTGAGAATGCGGTAATCGTGTGAGACAATGGCAGCGATTGACCGGCTGCCTGTCTGTGTGTCGGTCTTCAGTGCTGAGTGAATTTCTCGCCATAGAAAATGGCTCCGTTGAAACTTCAGCGAGCCGACTGTTGGATGTACAATGGAAATAAAGGGTTTCTCGGATTTATATGTCGGATTAAAACCCACACGGACGATGCACTGGTATTTTAGCACGATCGTCCGGTTGAATTGGGCGAATCGTGAAGAGATTTTTTATGGAAACTATCATTTGGCTGGGACATACACTCACGGTAATGTTGTCGAAATCAGAGATTTTTTTTTTGTTCATTTTATTTTCTCGCCTGGTCTGGTTTTATTTTAGACACAAATGGGCAGATATTTTGAAGGACAGATTAATTAAAGTATGGGCTTTCTGAAAATATATATATTTAGCGGGGTTTCAATCAAGCTACATGCAAATATATTGCTTCAAAAAAAGACTGTCTATAACAAAATCCTCTCGCATGCATTTATCTGAATACAAGGCTGACAAACGAGACTATCAGCAAGTAGCAAAGAGTTAATATATCTTGCTTTATTCAGTGTATCATTCAAAAATGAAGCCTCTGTATACTATAAACGTTGATACACTGCTGATAATGGCCCAAATGGATACCAAACTACTATGTGTTCCCAAGACGTGGAAATATCACAAATTACAACTGAAGCAAAAGCCAACTGAGTAAATGGTAATTCACAAGCAGAAACAGTTGTGGAGATTTAAATTGTAGATTTAAACTTGCACATCATGAACATCATACAACTCAATTCTCTACATGGTTATCTCTCCTGTCCACCTGTAGTATTTTTTTTTGGTGCATGTAATATGTAGATTTATGAGCTCAGGTACCCCGCTTGCAACATTCCATGAATATTTTGGAAGTAGAATGGAAAGAAAACATTTCTGAATACAGGAAATTATTATGTAAATGATTTGACAACTACTAGATTTTATAAACTTACCACAAGAACGCCCATAATACATAATGTTGGAATTAAACCATGATACAGATGGACAGAAAAATTGACAGAGACAGACGAGGACCCGATCATCGGAACATACAAAACTACAGACTACATTCTATATTGGACAGAAGTTTCGTCGACCTGCCTTCAGTAGTTCTCAAGATATAGGAGTCCGGGGAAAAGAGGACAGACAGACAGATGGACAGACGGGATGACAATAATACCCTTAGCCCAATCGGGCTGAGGGGTAAAAAGAGTGGCAGTAAACTTGGTTATGGTCTAATTTCTTGCATGTGTACAATAATCTTGCACATACACATCAGCCTCATCCAACCAAATATGCTATTACGTGTCAGAAACTAAGTTTGTTTATGAACTACAAGTAACAGCGTATGAAAACCATCCCTCATTGATCTGCGAGAGCCAAGATCATTTGCGTGATAGTTCACAGAAATTATTTCATTTGCAAATCGCATTGTGATTATAGATCTGTGGCTCTTATCTATCCAGGATAAGACTATTCTATTTATATCCGTGAAGCACCCGACCGACAATTCAGGCAACACTACACATCACTGACAGAAGGACTGACAAAGGCAAAATATGGACCCGATACATTACAGAAATAACATGAAAAATTGTTTGTTCAGGTTTAGGGGATGGATCTCTGGTCAAATGAACTGAGTTAGAGCCGATGTATTTGGGTAGGTAGTTCAGCAATACCTAGCTGGCATCGAGTATTGATTTTTTTGCCTGTCATGGTTTTCACCTTTTAGCGGCTCTGCAATGGATAATAAGCCTTTTTAGAAATCATTAGATACGAGATTTGTACAGAGCTGCCAGGAGCAGGCTAATCACTTCTTCTTCAAGGATATGTGCACTCAGCCTTAGAACAATATGTCGTAGGTGGTAGGCCTAAATGTCAAACGAGTCAGCAAGTCACTTCAAGGGAAGCATTGCTTATCAGGTTTCAATAGCTGATACTTGGACATCCACTGTAATAATACCCATGTTGTTCATGTGGAGCACACCTAATGATTGACATCTTTAGGGGTCTAAATAATTAAGATTTTCAGGCAAACGAGCGATTTATTCAAAGTAGATGTAACAGGTTATAACCTGTCCCTAGACATGAAACTCCGTCCTTTGGTGCTAGAATTGTACTGTGGTGTGCACCTAAAGGACAATTCCATTCATACAGGACATAAAGACGTATCCAGGAAGGTTTTGATACTGGTATACCGGTATGGGCGCCCAAATTCTCGCACCCAAATGTTAGGAAATTACCTCAAAACAAATTTTCCTCAAAACAAAACATGCCGCAAATTCATTCTTACTGTGTAGAAATGTTACAAAAGACTTTGGTTGATATCTTTTCAAATATCGTAACTTCTGTCCGATACAGATCTTCAAACACTTGTTGCTGGCCATGCATTATGCATTACAGGGCATGCATTTACCATAAAACTTTGTTAGACCACCGAGCTTGTAGATTTCATTATACTAAGCTAAAATTCTTGAATTATAACAAGCCAGTTAGGCTGGTTAGCTAGTTCTAGAATTAAATTCAACCAGCCAAGTTCTAAATTCACCAGCCACGGGCTACCGGGCTTGTGAGAATTTTGAGCCCTGCATTACATACTTTAATTGACATTGCGTTGACCACCCTCTAGTAGGCAATGATCGCTGTGGTTTTCGCCGTTCTACCTACACAGTCAAATTTCCACATGTTGATACATGTGGTAGCTGAATGGTAACCGCAAGAAAGGGCCCGGAACGGTACACCTCAGTACAGTATGACCAGCTGCCCTGTCATGACTGTTTGTTTTAGACACGTCAGGTTTGTGCAAGTTTATTAATAAATCTATGTATAAGTTTTACTGGTCACCATGTGTCTCCTAATCCAGTTATTGTTCTATATCTACCAGCCGAGTTTATTCCCTACTGTGTGTAATCCTATCTTTGTTCCACTAGTTTAACAAAACCTAAATGTTCAGACATGTCAGATGAAACCTGCTGTGTTGGCATCTGTCATGCCAAATCTTCAGGTATATAAACCTTGTTCAACTGTTATTTATTTAAGTTATATGTACCGGTAATAAACCACGAAGTACAACTTCACAACAAGTCTCCAGAGTCCTTATTTGATGTCACCCAACAGTTGGAGACCAGAATCCCTGGTTAAAACAGTACCATTCAGTACTGACCCATATCCACACAGTAACTGGTCAGTACTGATTGTATACCGTGCAGTACAAGAAGAAATCGGACTGAATAGTACCGCATGGTAGCTGAACAGTGACCAACCAATACTGTGCAGTACTGGTCAGTTACCTCTTGGAACCAGGCTGTTGCTAACTGGCATGTACTGTTCAGTTGAGTGCAGTGCAGTTCTGAGCTGTGATTACCATGCAAGAACTGTTCAGTCACAGCTCAGTACTTACATGTATGGTGGGCCTTTCCGTGCAGTACAGTTTAGTACATGTCTGTGAAAAATTGCCTGTGTACAGCAATCAAAAACTTGAGAACCGATGAGTGGGGAATGCTCTATATCGGTAGCAACAACGACGTGTTTGAGAGAACAGGATTCCGAGAGAAAAGATAACCAGCCCATTGGGCTTCAACACCCCTCGGCTATCAGTTATTGTCTACACCCAGCAATCATACATTGTATAATATCAGTGTAATTTTAGAACTAGATTTAGTAAATGTGATCTAGAAGGGTTGCCTGTAGTTCAGCTTTTGCCAATGCCTTAATTGATGTGAAAAATTTTGCACTGAGGTTCTGGTAGAGCATGACCGAATCGCTCCAATTTATAATCAAATCAATTAATTTTATCTTGGAAATATAGATCAAGGTCAGTCATCTTCAACAGTTTTCAAGTCAATTCTTAGTTGCATGGGGAACATGAATTCGGAGATCTTAAGACTTCACATATAGAATTTGACCTTTAAAAAATAGGTCACGGTCAGTGATGTTCTTCAATAGACTTCAGGTCCAGCCATAAGTGGTATAAATTTGGACAATGTAGATACAATCTTTCATGGATTATTGTACTAAATAGAATCTGACCTGGATAAAATAGGTAAAAGACAAAATAGGTCAAGGTAGGTCATGTTCGGCACACCTCTGGAGCATCACCAGATCTACACAATATTAATTTGGAAATCCTAGCTATATTCTTCTTGTTATATCATAACAAACAGTATATGACCTTGAAAAAATAGGTCAAGGTCAGTCAACTGGGATAGGCTTCTAGTCAATCACCAGTTGCATAAATACATGTATTATGAATTTGAAGATCCCAGCTTCAATCCTTCAAAAAATTAGCAAATACTAAAATTTGACCTTGATGAAATAGGTCAAGGTCAGTCATCTTCAGTACACCTCAGGACCTTCGCCAGATGTATAGGCCTAACCATTATTAATTTGGAAAGCCTAGATATATTTCTTCATGTTATATCATAATAAACAGTATATGACCTTTAAAAAATAGGTCAAGGTCAGTCAACTGGGCTAGACTTCTAGTCAATCATGAGTTGCATATATAATATGAATTTGGAGACCATAGCTTTAAAGAGGTAGTAGCGTGCTTTTAATTGTTCGGGTAACCTGAGCAGCATGATCACTTGCAACATTTGCCAAAAGATTTTTAAGTCTTGAAGTCTTGTATTTCTTATAGGGACCAATATTGTCAGATTCTTCAATTCGGTCTAGTGAACAATATTGAAATGGGAAATGACCGAGATGATGTCGGCGGACTACCTTTCCCCCCCTATATATTTTCTCTACCACTAAGGCTAGAGCGCTGAAACTTACCACACAGTATCTTGGGTTCAAGCTCTATCGGGAAATGTAAAAAAATTCAAGATGGCTGCCATGATGACGTCACACTGACGTCATCTTCTCGGAAGCCATTTTTCGGCCTTTTTGGGGTCGATTTTTCCAAATTTTCATTTTCCCAATTTTTCTCTTGAAAAAAATCAAATAAAATAAAGAATAATTAGTTTTGCATAAATAAAATACTTTCAAGGCCTTTTTTTAGGCAAGGAAAATGTGAAGAAATGGAGCAAAAAGACTGACTTTCGCGGATACCACACGGCCGCCATTTTGAATTTACCCATGACCCTCTGCCCGGGGGTATATGAAAATAGGCTCAAAATGACCCCAATAAGATAAGCTTAAAAGTCACCAAGTTTCAGCCTCCTCGGTTTTGTCGTTTCGAAGCAGCAGAGAAAAGTTCACTGGGGGGGGGGGACATTTTGCACGGGACGGACCACATTGAGTGCTGTGTGAGTTGACAAGACGTTTAAAATGGACAAGTATCTGGCTAATCGTGAACTCCCAGCGGCGAGGAATAAACGTCCGCGAGAGAATACTGGCCGTAAGGATCAGGACTATGAACGAAACCGAAAGCGGGCGTTCGTGCCTTCATGGGCGAAGGAATACTTTTGGCTGGAGTACGATGATCAAAGAGCTGAAATGTTCTGTCGAGTGTGTAGGCAATTTCCTCAGCTGGCGGGCGCGAACAATCCATTCTTGCATGAAACGAATCATTTCGGCAAGGACCCGATTCGAACACATAATTGTTCTCTCCGCCAGTAAAGCCATCTGTGCTCCATAAAGAATTTCTATAAATTGGTGAACTTCAGGTTACACATTGTCATTCGGGCTAGTAAAAACGTTTTGGGGCAATTTGTACTATTGGCTGCCTGAAAAAAAGTTGAATTTCACTAGAAAAAACAGGTTGGCAATAAACTGATCCACCACCAGTTACATATGATCTGAAAGTGGAAAACCTAAACCAGTTGTATTTTGGAGAGCCTAGCCATCATCCCATCTGGAGCCCTCCACTAAATATTCTTGGGAGCTCAGTCACAAGTTGTGTGACCATAAAAGCGATGCTTGGTGTTTGTCTCATGCTCTCCTGACACAGCAGTCTTTTTGGAAATCAAGTTTTTTTCTCTCACTTTTTTGGTACTCCCAGTATTTTCAAACCCACATTCCGAAGATCATTTCTCCGTATTCACTGCTGACAACATGTCAAGATGAAGCTCTGCTCAAGATTGTCTATGCCTTTGCTATGAAACTGGAACAAATGATGCTGAATTGTCCATTGTAGAGGTAAGGTTCTTAGTATTCCTAGAAATCTCTTCGCAAATATAATTTGTAGCATTTCAAGGGCAGCGTGTACAAATTTTAAGTTATGAACGAACTGATCGGTGAAAGGGTTAACACAATATGTCTGTCTCCAAATGGTAATTTTGTGATATGTGCATTGCACAGTGACAAAATGAGAGAGAATCCTAAAGCCTGGAGATATCAATCATACCAATATAAACCTGTAGCAATTGTCACGACATTTGTCCTAGCGAATCCAACAAAATCCTTAACAGATCAATACTTAGGTCATTTTCAGATAATGAAAGACCACACGTAAAACTAAATACACACATTGTGCAGCCTGTTACCCTGGTTTAGCACTATATTTGTTAAGAGACCTTATTTGCCAGCTTATCCCAAATTTCTCAGGCCCAACAGGGCTCGCTTTAGAGCATGAGAGATGACCTGCAAAAAAAAACCCCTTCCAAAAAATTTGCAGGTCAAATCCAAGATGACCTGCAATTGCAAAATTTGACCTGCATTTTTTTAATAAGATTTTTGAAATTCTTTGATGGACCACAGCTCAATAACGGACTTTACACTTAATGCATTCAGTGTAAGTGTCAGCAAATCCAGATTTTTAGACCCCCCCCCCCACCCTTCCTGCCGCTCGTACTTCGAACACAGCCAGCAATTTATTTCTGTCACAATATCATGTCCGGTTTTTTTTCTCCTTTTGAATTTGCCGTTCGTA
This sequence comes from Hanleya hanleyi, assembly GCA_036873755.1. NCBI lineage: Eukaryota > Metazoa > Mollusca > Polyplacophora > Lepidopleurida > Hanleyidae > Hanleya > Hanleya hanleyi. The sequence goes on from JAVTVY010020167.1 coordinate 48,508, forward strand.
CTTCGAACACAGCGAGCAGTTCATTTCTGTCACAATATCATGTCCGTTTTTCTTCTCCTTTTTCGTAACGTTGAGCCAGTTGTTAAACCCCCACGATCGTACAGTTGATACTTTTGCCATCACACAATTTATTTCATTATTTGGCAGCCCGGCAAATTAATCTGTCAGTTCATTTTGGCCAGTCTCTCAGCCACAAACGAACAGAAATAGGATTCCTAGAACAGCGGCGCACGCATGCGTAAGGACAGTAAAGGGAGACAACAGTTCTCTATTTCCAAGTAATGCGCGAGTAGACTCCCCTGAACATATTTACTTTTGCCATCGATCTGAACTCGACCACGACGATGTATTTTGTGTTGAAAAAGATGAGAAGTTTTCTACCTTTTGGACATGCCATCGACGAAAATGATCTCCAGAATATCCACTGAACAGAAGATAATAACAATTTCTGCCACAGAAATTATGACCTGCAAATTTTTTTTTTTTTTTTTGCAGGCGAATTTTCACATGGCCTGCAACACCTCAAATTTGGCCTGCAAATTGCAATTTGCAGGCCGCCAATTCGAGCCCTGCCCAAGAAAACAAGGAACATTGGCATAATCAATTTTAGAGAAGAAAATGGAATGACTAACAAATTGTACGGAATAGTTATATATATGCTTCGACATTGCATGATGAGGTGTACAAGTCCAAATATTTCTGATGTTCCCAGGCCTGCCACGGAGTCATTCCATGCCAAACACAATCCAATTTGATCGGATAAAGAGCTACTGGTCATGAACTAGAATGATCAGACCAGGGCCCGGTTGGTTACGCAGTTCAAAATTGTGCAGACTGAAAAATCGGCTAATTAGTAGGGGTCATTTAGGTCACACTGTCCATTACACCTTAACCACCAACTAGGTTTGTGACATTCATCTATACAAAACTTTTTATTTGCACACGTTGAAGCAGGAGGAATTCTATAACTGAAGTGACTTACGAGAAGGACGTATATATCAAATTAAAAACACAGGAAGAAAGCAATCAGAGATTCAGTCTCTTTTTTGCCATGCCTCGCATAATACATATTCCAAGTATCGATCAACAAGTGATAATACTGTGTTTTGATGCAAGATGGTCGCCGGGGCTTTCGCCAAATCCGAAAATGTGACCTGGTTATGAGACCTACATTCCTTGGGAGTATATTGCGGTGAAATTAGGAAGCGATCAGTGAACTTTCAATTTTGCACCCAATTCACTCTTTTGGGGGCAATTTCATACTCCAGGACCTATACGGTCTGCTTTGGAATGTAGAATAACATGTATATAGCCAAATCCAAATCGGTTATGGACCGAGATCCAGCCTGGACAAATAAATATATTCCATTCACTTAGGTTTGATGAACGAAGGGCCATAACTCTTGAAAATATAACTGAAAGCATGTAAAACTGATGAAGTCCATATGTTCAACTGATATTTTATTTAATCGTTCCACAATCAATGTACACTCAAACCATGCGGTTCCACGGCGACGCACAGACAGACCTCATATGGAGCTATCGATTCAGTTACATAGCCGCAGTTACAGATACAGAGCCACATCGCTGGAGCCATACATACGTATCACAACAGTACATAGATAGATGTTAAAGCAGAGAAACTTCATGCTGCACAACTATGGGGCACTGGCCACATATCATGTAAATTGCATACTTGTCCATACAATATTAACCGAGATCCAGCACGGCCAAGTCTCAATTCACAAAGATTTGAAGAAAAAAGGGCCATAACTCTTGAAAATATATGCGAAACGGGGTGGAACTTCACGTTGCACAACTACAGGGCACTGACCACATATCCTGCAAATTTCATAATTGTCCATACAATATTAACCGAGATCCAGTCCGAATTCACAGAGATTTCAGGAACAAAGGGCCATAACTCTTGAAAATATCAGCGAAACGGGGAGAAACTTTACGCTGCACAACTGGGGGGCACTGACCACATATATGCAAATTTCATACAAGTACTTGTCCATACAATATTATCCAAGATCCAGCCCGGATAAGTCCCATTCACAGAGATTTCAGAAAAAGGGCCATAACCAGTGTTCAAATTTAAGAAAAATTTGAACCAGTCCGGACTGATAAGCCAAGTGTATAACCAGTCCGCAAATATTTTTACTAGTCCGTTAACATTAAATGAAAGATGATCTGGGAACATTTTTCATCATGAATATTTTGTTCGTTGTGTTTGTTGCTACTAAGGAATTAATAATTGTGCATAGTCTTGAATTTCTTGAGCGCGTGTGAACATAATCACATACGACAAACCCGGTCGGCTAGACTTTGACGGCGAATTTGGCGGTGTCGTCGTGAAACACTGCCTCAACAAACGCCATTTCAAGCCAAAAAATCAGTAGATTTCTTTCGAAGTTGATTGAGAATATGTTTAAAATTGTCCTGGTAAACATGATCAGGTCGACTGAAGCGTAATCACGTTGCTGATTTGTCGATGCTTTATTTTCTGAAAACATCGTCAACCTGCCGCCCATGCTGCATGATAGTCACACTTTACGGTATGCTGACAGTGCATGTGCGCCGCTTTACGGTTGTTGTTGTAGTCGTAAAACGCGGCCGTGGTCGTCATTTCATTGGAATTTGCTGAAATTTTTTTTAGACTCGCACGAATTCTTTATCGTCTGGTAACCGAAAACAGATGTTTTTCCCCCTTATATATTTCATTCTTTACAAATATCCAGAGAAATAGTTACACAATGAACTGAGAGCTTTTTTGTTACCAGTCCGATGGACTTGTTGTTTAGTCACTCACACCAGTTCGTTTGATTTTTTACCCGTCTCGGACTGATGGACAGGTGCCAAATTCGAACTCTGCATAACTCTCGAAAATTGTACCGGAACTTGGAAAAAGCTCTACGCTGCACAACTACGAGGCACTGGCCACATTTCATGCAAGTTTCAATCCTGCCCATCAAATATTAACTGAGATATCGCACGGACAAGAAACTCGGACAGACAGACGGACGGACGGACAAAGTGATAAATATAACAATGTTCAGTGGTGTCTCACACAGATGGCACTAAATGTACAAACTGTTTTTTTGAGGTGCATGGAATGCAAATCTGTACGGTTCCATAAACTTTGTGAGAGCATAACTATCACATCAACAAGATGTTTGTAAGGCCGTTGTTAATTAATTCTTTGTTTCTCGTAACCCTGCTTTTGAAAATAAACATGCTGAGGGCGATAATTATTAATTATTAATTATTACCTAGCGAGAAAAAAAAAAATAAAATACTAAAACAAAACTTGGGATGCAAAATTTGAAAATATAAAACCTTTTACTGGACTAGATTTATCAAACAAAACCTCTGCTAGAGGAACAGTGACCTGCTAATTAAATGAATAATGCATACATAATAACCATTAAAAAGAAATCACAGATCACGGGTCCATAGAATTACCCAAATGAACCCAAATGTAAGTTATTTTACCCAAATGAAGGCAATATGTACCCAAATGAAGCTAGTATATGCGTAAACGGGTGTCCGGTCATCCAAAAATATAATAAAATAGGACAGGTGCACTAAATAACGCCAAAAATTTACGATCAGATGACCCTTTTGACATGTTTGACGGAGATCTCTTCTAATGGAGAGAACTCAGCTTGAGAACTAGCTGACAGCTACCGAGCAAAGCCATGCTCTATCCCCTTACAACTTGTTCAATCAGACGAAATAAGATTAGCAAGGAATATTGTAAATAATATTTATTTAATATAGAAATAGCACATCGAATAGCACAATTGTACAAAGTTACATTTTGTCAAAGCCACGTTTTACTCAAAAGGTGTCGACAATGGCTTAATCATGTTGTTCACTGTTCAACCATTTAATCCTCTTTGAAGCAGATTAAAGTTGTTGAAAGCCCCACTCCGAGCCTTGATTAAATTTGCTCATAATGCCTGACAAATTAAATAACAGCGCTTGTAAACATCTTAAATGAACTAAGAAATGTAATGTGAAATTAAAATAAAACATTGAGTTGATGGGCCACGAAATCCGTATGGGAAGCGGCCCTTAAACTACAACTTCAATCAATCAGAATTATTATGCTCATACCAGAATCATTCTTTGAATCATCTATCTACCTTTTATAAAAATAATGGCAAAAGAAATAGATTCGGCAAAACATGGGAATTAAGCGGCATGTAAAAACAGCATTTTTCTTTATTCACAGCCGACTATAATCATCGCATCTATTGAGAGAAATGGGGACTTTGATTAGTTCATAAAAAACCCAACAGGAATGTATTGAAAAAGGCGGCCAGGTTCGTTGCGGTTTTGCTTGGGTGGCTGGATTTTGTCAGAGTTCTCTCCCTTGAAAGCGATCTCCGACTAATAATTTCATTTCATCGGCAGGTTCATTTTGGCGAAATTTTGGCATTATTCAGTACATCTGGTCTATTTTATTATATTTTCGGATGACAGGGCCCCTTATACGCACATACTAGCTTCATTTGGGTACATATTGCCTTCATTTGGGTACATATTGCCTTCATTTGGGTAAAATGACTTACATTTGGGTTCATTTGGGTTCATTTGGGTAATTCTATGGACCGCAGATCACAATCCATAGACATGACTCTTTGACATAAAATACATTATGTGAGGTGTCATATATGGAGCTAATTTAGAACTGGTTTCCATCAGATTAGTGACAATATTAAATCAGCCTTCACCAAAGCAACCATAAATAGTAATAATATTAATCCTAATTTTTTAGGATTCATAAATTTTACTGTAATACAGCTGTCCTAAGCAAGTCACTGGTCAACAACAACAACAACAGCTTTGGTCTAATCACGATGCCTTCTTCTGATTTTCAGAGTCAGTAAATACTTGGAAGAGAAGTCTTTCTTCTCTCCAAGTCCGCCACTGTGGATTCTTGATCCATGGCACTGAGTGATTTATAGATTTATAGAATTTATTTGCTGATTACAAGCGCCCATATAAATAAGGCAGGAGAATCATCGACGGAAGTTTCAAATCTGCCTTGGAAAGAAAACGCTCGATGACAGAGCTGGCGGTCGTCTTTTCAGAGAATAGGAAAGTTGTGAATTTAACATACAACTGACCGTTTGTTGAAGCTATCGTGGCTCCGTTGGCCAAAATCATTTTGATCAACACCAGGATGAATGCGATCAACCATGCGGACATTTCTAAATTCATTGCGCGGTGTACGAGGAACGAAAGGGGTGTATGATGAACATACTTCCGTTTGATTTGAGAACTCCGCGTGCAAATCGATATCTAGTTTGCAGACGAATAGTTATACTTCTTCACTTCTCAATGCATATTTCGCTAGATTACATTGTGGATGTTCAGTTTGTTGTTATTTACTGTTTTTGCGATCAGACAAACGACGGAATTGAGACCACAGAATTTCCTTCCGGAGCTCCGACTGGAAAACATAATGACGTAGCTTAGAGGATTCCCAAGAAAGTTTGCCGTTTCATTGGTCAGTTTATGGGGAATCCCTTGAACTGCACAACAGGTGGCGCTGCAGTGCCCTTCGAAGGCATGGTACAAAGAGACGGCTTTACGAAACTTGTTACGACAATCTCGGTATTTTACGAGCAATTTAATCATTGGAGAGCGCTGCTTCGCGAAATCAGAACTCATTATAGGCATATTTTTTTTAGGGATCAGTACCAATAATTAATACAATGCGTAATTATTGCTTGCAAAAATACTGATGCGGGCGGGTTACGGGAAACGAACCATTAATTAACAGCGGCCTAACCTACACGACTACTGATATAAATGCAAAGTGAACCTCAAATCTAACACGTTTTTAAATTGTATAATTGTTTCATAAGGGAACAAGTAAAATATAAAGGATTGGTAATGTCAAGCTTTCATGTTTTGTTATTGTTGATGCATTTAATCTTGGGGAACAGAAAAACGTTCCTGATAATTTGAGATGTGGCGACTTATACTTTACCTGAACGACCATTCGCCACTTAATTTATAGCCTGTTCAAGGCAAGGTTTGAATTTAGAGAAATGAATTCCATGCACATCCAAGTCAAAATGTGCATCCTGTAATACCTATAACATTGATGTTCTGCCAAACTTTACATGCACAGTTGAAAATTGACATGCATTTGTGCACTCCTAATCTCGAACCCTGAAAGGTGACATTTAAATTCAATTTTGGTAAATTAGAGTTCCACTCATGCAAGAGTTCTTCCAGAAATAACTAAACATTTAATTCTTACAGAATAAAATTGAATATTTTATTCAATTTATGGACTGAATACTGGCCCGTAGATAGGACTTCTACAAATCCATGCATTCTACAAATCCATGCATGCATCCATGCACTGTTCAAAACATTTTTGCATTTCTGCGACAATTCCCGGTTCTCCTGACCAGAGAAAAACAGGACATTCAGTAATATATCACACTCACTTTGTCGCGCTGGAAAATGACAACACGTCCTCCTTTGTCACCAGTGGCCAGAAATTCTCCATCGTCACTGAACTCCACACATGAGATAATGTCAGCTAAAACAGATAAAAAAAAAATACCTGTACGAAATCGTACATGAAAATACATTCAGGACTGGTGGCACAATTACATATTGTTGAGGTTTTGCTGGAAACGCCGTCTCATTCCTATCTCCATGTTAAATTTCAGGACTTTAGGTAGTCATTTTGAAAACAGGAGTCCGGCCAACCCCGATTCTCATAGCTAGCCATTAGCCTGTGTGAGAAAATTCATCAATAAATATATTTACAGCCCTACTCCACTCCTTCCACACACTAAAATTTTATTGAAAAAATTAGTCAATATAGTCAAACTTTCCTTGAACCCTTCAGTCAAACGAAGTTCTGTGGCCGTAGCCAGTCAATTACAAAGGGGGGTGCGACTATCCCAGGACACAGGGCCATAGTCCAGGGGCCGCTTTAGGCCCCGGAGGCTCTAGGGACCAGGGGTCTTAAACGGCCACAGGCGTGATCTGATCTGTTTTCCCGGCTTTTATCACAGACACCTTGCTTGAGTAAACCAGAGGGGCGCTCCGCCCCACCCCCCTCAGAGCACACCCCGCCCCTTCCGAGATGCCCGAAAATGCGCCCTGCCCCATTTAGACCGTGCCCCGTCTCTTCCTTAAAGCCGTGCTCTGCTACTATACTTCATGAATACAGGTTGTTTATTTCCGAATTCCATTCCTTCACATCGTTGATCCGCCCCAACTCTAAGAAAGACTAATCTGTCTTAATATCGAAGGCCCGTAGTTGTGTATGGAAACATTGACAGTCCGCCATATTTGGTAGAAGCAACTTATTCAAGTACTGGCGTTGGCCGAGTCCTGATAAGGCGGTACTCTTGGCCAGTCAAACACCTCGTTACGTTATCTCGAGATTGAAAGCTGTACATCGCATCCAAATAGTATAAAGCCTATTTAGCATAACAAATTTTCATGCAAATTCCAGTGAAAATTATTAATAGCTTGCAAGAAATAGATCATAGCTACACAGCAAGCTGAACATTCATATGATTTTTAGGCCTATGATATTCAGGCTTCACTGGTGTATGATCGACAAATAATGAATATTTGAAGATAAAAACATCTAAATCCATTTGCAAACTTTGACACTTTTTGGTACGGCACACTGCTTTTCAGTAGCATTTTGGGACTACCGTCGTTCTATTTGTCATTATTTTCAAAGGTTTCAGTTCAGAAGTTATCACTCAGTAATTATATACATATGGAACAGGCCTATGGCAAATTGATATGATCAACCTTAATTCTCTCTCTCTCTCTTCATATCAATAAATATTTTTCTCAGTTGACATCTTCTGAATTCCCAAAAAGTGATCCCAGTCATGAGAGCTAGTTATATCACATTGATAGGGAACCATATTCTTTTTGTCCATTTTACAGAATATTGACTAATATGTGCATCGCTTGTTTCTGTGAGACAAAGCCCACGCTCTGCCTCATAACAAATTTCCAGCTATCATCACACTCGTGGCACTCAAATAATGTCATTGATAAACAATCTTGTTTATTTAGGGGCAATTCAAAAACACTAATGTCCTATACACATCAAAATGAAAAACCATGACGGAGTGCCCAAGAAAAACCAAACCTTAATTTTTAATTATATTTTCACTGTTTGAGTTTGTTTGTGATTCAGGACATCGTTGCTTACCGGGTCACTGTGTAAATATATAATATACTGTAATCTGTGTTTTCAACAAATCAGCATATAATCGTTTCTCACTTCATTTGTAAAGAACTTATCAATACATACATGCATGTATACATTTCAGGCAGAAATCAATGTAAAATAACCATTATTTTAATTAGAAATTGTGGGTATACTCTATATTGAATGTAGGTGCCACTCCTCCGTATCTAATCTAAAAAGAAACACTCCTCATCTTGCTTGTGGGTGGGACGGAGACCCGGGTTTTCACGCAGATCCAGGTCACCTGTATGGCCCATCTGACTTTGCAGCTAAGGGGCGACAGGTATGTAAAACTCCTAGAAAAACTTGTTTCAACAGATTTTCTTCTCTCGAAACCATGATTGACCTTCGTTAACATTATTAATAGAATTTAGATATTTTGACCCAATTCCAGGAGACATTTCTCTGTTGAATCTCAAAGTCAACCGGTCTTCCCCACACAGTTGTGGCCTAACATTGACCCAGAACATGGAGAGCGGGGGGGTGGTGGGTTCAGATTTTCATGACCGACAAGTAAACTAGGGAGTGCTTACTGGAGATCTAATTTTAAGCAGATTTCTGTGTATCCTCCTTTCAATCCATTCTTTCAATGCATGTTGTGATCGACGGAAATGAATGGTGATATTAGAAGATACCGATACTGCCGCCGCGACTCGTAGTGCCCCCGACATGCCCTTTTATTCCTCGTCCGCACAAAAAGTGCCCCTTTTCAACAGACTAGCACCCTGCCTCTTTTTTCTGTATCAGTCCGACATTTATCTATATATTGAAGAAAATAATAGAAGTGAACAGTATTATTTCATATATTTCCAGTGTGAAAAGGGTACTTCGCATTCAATTAGTTACATACATCTAACGATGTCGATGTATACATGATGATTGTTGAGGTAGCCATTCCCGTCCGACCATTGCTCTGTTGGACATACATGTACTTCTCTTGTCGAATTTCTTAAAAGTTCTAAGAATAAAGTCTTAATCTTGTCCTTTGTTGATGTCTGTTTTTGTATTCTTCAAAGAACCCTTGAATGCATAAAGGTTGTTTAGGTCACTTGCCATTGTTCGGGCATTGAATTTGAAGTATTCATTCCATATTTGAAGTCACATACAGCGAAATACATGAAACGTGTTTATTACTCAGTCTGCTTAAACTGTGCTTGAAATACGTTACTTAATGCAGTTTACAGAGCACCCTCCTGAAATATTGAATTTGGAAGATTGGAGACGTCCAGCAGAATCGCAAAGACGGTCTTGAGTACAATCAATTCAGATTTTTTCCTGTAGCTTGCGTGCGTAATGCTTTTTGGTGATGTTAATGGAGAACTGGTCAATTTAAGTCTAGATTATATTTATTGCATGTACATAAGAGGAATACTGTTGTTCTGACAGCCTACAAAGAGTCAGTATTATGTCTGGAAGAAAAGTCCTGGTTACGCCAATCAGGTTAATATCAGATCATTTGTTTGGAAGGGGTTAGAGATTCATCACCGCGAAAAGTCGCATTTTGTACAATTACAAGGTTGCGTACTATCGCATTCCAGTAATTTTTATTTATTTTTTTAATCATTTGTCTGTTCTAAAACTGTTATCTTGTATATTTTTATTTATGAATAATTTCTTATTTGAAAACAGAAAACGTGAAGAAAACAGCATTTTTTTAAGCCCCATTTCCTCGTGTTTATCTCCTGTTCTACTTTGTGGTTCATTCAGATATCATTGGAAAGGTCATTCTCCATAGATTTGAGATTTTGCATGATTTTAGATGATGAATACAAATATAAAGACACTATGATTGGATAAAAATCCATTCACTTCTCAGAAAAATCAACGTTGATCTCGCATTCTTTTTAGTACTTCTCTTCCGATTGCATTGTATTTTTATGCCTCCCCTCTAACTAGAGGGGGGGCATATAGCGATCGCTTTGTCCGTCCGTCTGTCCATCCGTCTGTCCGTCCGTCCGAATTTCTTGTCCGCGCAATATCTCGGTTAATATTTGATGGACAGGATTGAAACTTGCATGGAATGTGCCCAGTGCCTCGTAGTTGTGCAGCGTAGAGTTTTTTCCGAGTTCCGGTATAATTTTTAAGAGTTATGGCCCTTTTCTGAAATCTCTGTGAATTGGACTTGTCCGGGCTGGATCTTGGTTAATATTGTATGAACAAGTATGAAATTTGCACGATATGTGGTCAGTGCCTCACAGTTGTGCAGCGTAAAGTTTCTTCACGTTTCGCTTATATTTTCAAGAGTTATGGCCCTTTGTTCTTGAAATATCCATGAATTGGGACTTGTCCGGGCTGGATCTTGGTTAATATTGTATGGACAATTATGAAATTCGCAGGATATGTGGTCAGTGCCCTGTAGTTGTGCAGCGTGAAGTTTTTCCACGTTTCGCATATATTTTCAAGAGTTATGGCCCTTTTTTCTTCAAATCTTTGTGAATTGGGACTTGTAGGGCTGGATCTCGGTTAATATTGTATGGACAAGTATGAGATTTGCATGATATGTGGTCAGTGACCCGTAGGTGTGCAGCATGAATTTTCTCTGCTTGCGGTTATGTTCTCAAGAGTTATGGCCCTTTGTTTATCAAATCTAAGTGAATGGGATATATTTATTTTTCCAGGCTGGATCTCGGTCCATAACCGATTTGAACCAGGAAAATGGCTATATTATATGTTATTCTACATTCCAAAGCAGACAACATAGGTCCTGAAGTATGAAATTGCCCCAAAAAGAGTGAATTGGGTACAAAATTCAAAGTTCACTGATCGCTTCGTAATTTCACCACAATATACTCCCAAGGAATGTAGGTCTCATAACCAGGTCACATTTTCAGATTTGGCGAAGCCCTGGCGACCATCTTGCATCGAAACATCGTATTATCACTTGTTGGTTGATACTTGGAATATGTATTATGCGAGGCATGGCAAAAAATGTGATTGAAACAGGATTTTTATAATTATCCAAATTAGGCCACCAACCAATAAAGAACAGAACAATGGCGGGGCAGTGTCGGATTAAAGCGGAAGGGGGGGCATACAATTGAGCAATCTCTGATTGCTTCCTTCCTGTGTTATTATAAACATAACATTTATTAATATATCGTTTGATGAACGTTTTAGTCCGAATATATACATGTGTGAATATCTTGCATTAATAAAAAATACTGGAAAAGAAATGGCCAGGTGCCCAAACTTGAAGGGAGTGAAAAGTGATGAGTCACTCATAGGCACTTTATGACTTGCACAGGAGGCTAGGGCGCTCATACTCGCTGATGGTCGAAAGTGTTAAGTTATGATGAACGGCTGAACTGGACCGTTGCCTAGAGGTTACGCAAACTTGATTAAAGGGGACCCAAATGGGTTACGTAAAAGCCTTGTTTTAACAGGTCTCTGAATGTGCGTAACCCAAACTGGTTACTTTAAAGGTGAAATGCAAAGGCTTTCATATTTCCCTTTTTATATTCTTCTTGAGCTAGTTAATGATGGAAATATCAGCCAATCTACTTCGTTTGGTTTTATTGGAAGTATTTTGTCTCCTTTGAAAAGTGCTTCAAAGTAGGTATCTCAAGCCCAGCCGATTTTAGAAATGAAATCCGCATCGCTTATCTACCCTTGTTTGACAGACCCCTACCTAGCTTTACTCAGAGGGGCGCAGCGCCCCGCCCCTCGACTTTAGAATCCCGCACTGCCCCTTTTTCTCCAACATCAATCCTCAAAACGACAGTTTCATTCTTTGTTTGCATGTTATTGTTGCTCTTGTCTCTTTGCTAAAAAGGCGGGAAAATTTGTGGCGACAACACTTTTCTTATTTCGGGAACCTTTTGACACCCTTTTCAAAATGCACACAATAAAGAAAAAGAAGGGTTCCCGATGAAGCTCTTCTGTGTGAGGAGGTAACAAAGGTCACATTTCACAAGCGGATTTCCATTTTGTCTTCAGCTTGATTCCATACGCGATCTTTGCCAAGTAATTTTTACAATTTTTTTTTAACTTGACAAGGATATGCTCCTGTATTGAGTCTATGAACCATACTAGAACTGGATTTGCAATGCCAGTTCAGCCATGCCAGCCTGTTCAAACCACTTTTTTTTTTGTGGGGTTCTCTGATAGTGCTCCCCACTCCTATATATTTTCGCTATCGCAAAGGCTAAAGGGCTGAAACTTACCACACTATATCTTTGGGTTAAGCTCTTCAAGAATATGTAAAAAAAAAATCCAAGATGGCCACCATGATGACGTCCCAGTGATGTCATTTCAAAAAGAGAATTTGTGGACGATTTTTCGGTCCGACCACTTGGCCGAATGTCAATACTTGTAACGTTCAGTCTCCGGGCTGCTGGTCTGACGTGCCGTCACAATCAAGGAAAGATAAGCGATGACATTTTGCAAATCTGAATTCAGCTGGGCTAGGGATACCAGCTTTTAAAAAGATTCTAGGAGACCAGATAATTCAAATTAATCTAAGTGAAGTAGATATACTGGTATTTCTATCATTATTCAACCTATATTAAAAGTAAAACGAAGAATTTAAAAACCTTTGCATTTCATCTTTAAGGATAGTTATGGTAACCCAAATGGTCTACCATAGAAAATGTAAAACAGAACACACCTGGGTAAGATCAAGGCACAGCACCAATCCATTCCCCAGCTTAGTTGTTGGGAATAATGCTGGACGGCTCATATTTTTCAAAGCTGTAGATTCTGTAGGATCTTTCCTTTATATTCAGCTTTTGTCAGCTTCATGGCAGACCAAAAGTCGAAGCAACCACTTCCATTTCGAACTACTCATAACAGCTCTGCAAGCGAGTGCAGATTGCACACCACAATGCATTTTGATTTTTGGTCTCTTGTGAAGCTAAAACTGGACAGTATCTGATAATCAATATTTATTGTACAACTCAGTGATACAGAATGAGGCAATGAAAATAGTATATTTACAACAGGTAGAAAGAATATATACAGTTTATAGGTAATAATATTTACAACTCATGTGTAAAGGGTAGTGAGTGCCTAGCTCAGGCCCGCAAAACAAGAGATTTGGGGGGGGGGGGTGTGGTATCAGGACATGTAGGATGAAGTGTCGAAATATGGGGTCTCTATACATGCTTTATATGAATAAACATAAAGGTGTGAAACGGACTTCGGGTGAATCGAGAAATAAACGGTTTACCGCCAAACAAAATACAGCATATTCTACAAGTATCACTTTATATACGCCCGTCGTTACGTTGGATTTTGAATCGCCCGGCAAAGGTAAAAAATTGCACAAATTTACTAATTTGACGACAGGAGTATATAAAGTGATACTTGTAGAATATGCTGATGTATTTTGTTTGGCGGTAAACCGTTTATTTCTCGATTCACTCCAAGTCCGTTTCACACCTTATGTTTATTTATATAAAGCATGGGGTTATATATAGAGACCCCATATTTTGACACTTCACCCTAATATCACCCCCCCACCCCCCCAAATCTCTTTGTTTTGCGGGCCTGTGGTGCCAAGCCACATAATTGCGACTGTATGTAACCACGACTAAATTGCACATCGTTATTTTGGACGTTTGGAATAGCGTCAATTTCTTGGCCAGATAATGTACCCTAGAATGCTGTAACGATGCATTTAACACTTTGTAAACGTAGCCAACGTACTTACGATGCGGTAAGAATCCTTGTAATAGTGAGGATGATAGAGTTCTTGGAGAATCCACACCACTGAAAATGGCCAGGTCTTCCCTGTGTACAAAATGAATCAGTCACAAGTGCCACATGCGCTCTCCAGTTATCAGAGGTATGTTCATCTATAATACACTTGTATTGTGTTAGTCGGACAGCTCTCCATTTTCAGGATCCCATGCTGTAGCGACAACGGTGCGGATTCTCCAAGAAATCACATCCTCGTGTTACAAGGATTTGTACGGCATCATAAGTATGTTAGCTACATCGTTACAAACTGCTAAATGCATCGTTACAGCATTCTAGGGTACATTATCTGACACTATTCCAAATAACGATGTGCGACTCAGCCGTGGCTACATATACCAAGTCGCATATATGTGACTAGTGTGGCCATATTTAGTCTATACATGTATAATCGAGTGTATGCCGGAGGATATATTTTTGTATATTTTTACAGGGGAGAGGGGGGGACAAAAGTTGAATACAAAGGGAAGATCGTACAGGGGGGGGGGGGGGACAAAAGCTGAATACAAAGGGAAGATCATACAGAATCAAATTCGTATATTGTTTGTGAATAACGGCTGAGGAGAGTGTCCAAACCAATGAATGGTTTGGCACTGGGGCCTTGATCTTGCACAGTGAGTATGAATACCGTTAATTTTTTATGCAAATGCAATTGGACCTGATAAACAAAACAATAAAAATTATTTACATTGTTGTTGATGATTCGTGGCCATTCATTTTGCCCACGAAATTGAACGGTAATGCACAGTGACACTGTCACTCGTTATCAGGAACAAACCATGAAATGATTTGACAACATGATCGTGCATTGAAATTATGAACCCGGTACGTTACCTTCGGTGACGTCTTCTTCGACTGTTCCTTTCACTTGGGAAAAACACCACTGTATCTCTCCGCCATTGCCTACGAGAAAAAAATATATTCATGAGTTGTGACAGAACCAAACCATTCATTCCATATATCACACGGAGCACGGCGACTCCGCTTGTGATTACATGCCTTGCCAATGGAGGGGTACCATCAATTCTGTAGGATATTTATTCTTACCCGCCATTGCATTGGACAAATATCCATCTTGAGCGATAGCTGAATTCTCGTTCAAGCTTTCATCGGACATTATGAGCCAGATATATGAGGTAATCCCGCCAGATGACACAAGATTGACCGAATCTTGGTCATCGACATTTGTTTCAAAATGGCGTACTATGGCTGACAGAGAGAAACAGGCAGCATGACGTCACCGTAATGCAAACTTGGAATTGTGGGTAAGTGTGCCAAGTGCTTGGATTTGTCCCCGATAACAAAAGGCCTGTACGAACAAAAGTCGAAGAACGAAGGTACAGGCTGTCGAATGATTATAATCCAATCATCTGCTGTTCTTAATAATTAATGAAAGCAGCATGTGGCACTGAAAATTAAACATTATTGGCAAGACTTGATTGAGTCAATTGTGTTTCTTGTTGAATAGGCTAAAAAATGAAACTGGGCATGATGATTCCCCCTCCCTGTATATTTTTAAGACACCGTTAACAAGATTTGTATATGATTTAGTAAAATTTGAAACGAAGTTATAATTAAAAAAAACAACAACAACAAACTTTGATCTTTTTGATTTTTTTTTAATACTTCCAGTAAATTGACATGATTTTAAAGAACACGCCATAGTTTCAATAAAGACAAAATAGACAATGTTGGATGATATTTTGTGGCAAATATGGCTATATGCCTATTCATTGTTTTAAAAATGTAATCACCAATTCAAATAATTATTTCAATCAGCATGTTTGTTACTTAATTTTTATTGCTAGGTGAAATCTATTGTTTAGTTTGTTATTTTCAACCTTTTGTGTGGACGTACTGGTATCCTACAAAGGGTGATAATAATCTTCGCTAGTGCCAACGAATGGGTCACCTCAAAACGTCCATCCAAATGCCCTTTTTCTACTACTCCATGACTACGCACTACAAACCAACCCAGCCGGGCTCTAACACACGAGCGCTTCAAGATAAGACAACACACAGCTCTTTTGGACCACGGATGGTCCATTTAGACCATGAAAACGTCCACCACTCCTTCCCTGTCATTTTTCATAGGCTTCTGACCCATCACCAAAAGCAACTGCTGTATGAATTTGGAGAGCCTAGCCATAGTCCTTCAAGAGATATTTTGTCAACCCCAAATATGCACAGACGGATTGACAGACAAACGATGTCATTGACAATAACTCTCTGGCCAAATTCGGTCGAGAGGTAATAATCAAAACCAATTACCATTATTTGCTATGAGTTTGAGGTATACCTGGTATTTTATCATAATCCACATCTCCCACTTTTTCCACATTTTCTGGCCATGATGACCTTGACCTTTGTCTGGCCTTTTGACCTCAAAGTAAATAGGGTTATTCTCTGCTCATATGCAAATTGGTAGGCATCAAGTTTGAACCAATTCTGAACATGGAACAACAGATTTTCTATTTTTTACAGATTCTTTGGCTTGAATGAACTGGACCTTTTGACCTAAACATAAATAACTTTCTTCTTTGCCCCATTCGCACTATGTACTCAATGTTTGTTACCCATTCATTAACTGGAACTGGAGATTTCCCTTGAATGATCTTGACTTTTGACTTAGTGACCTCAAACTTAATAGCAATAAAGCTATTCCCCAGGTAGGCCTATACCTTCAGTTAAATTTGGAGTGAATTGAATCAAGTTTTCAATACATCGTGTTAACGGGAAAACGTGACGCACACACACATATACACTGACACACACACAAACAGCGATTCTGTATCCCCGACCGGGGGATAAATCAAGTACCCAAACTCCATAGTTTTTTCCACAAAAAATTGACCACACTAAGTCCCACCTCAAGTGCCCCTCTTCTACACTTTTCAGAGCACGCATGCGCAGATTGACGGCACTTCCACCACAAACAACCCCGGCCAGGCTCTATCCCACGAGCGCTTCAATATAAGACACAAGACAGCTCTTTTGGTCCGCGGATGGTTCATGTAGACCATGAAAACGTCCACCACCCCCGGTATTGACCTTGTAGAAATGGGTCAAGGTCAGTCATATTCAACTTTGTTCTGGATCAGCACCAGATGCACACATAGAATTAATTTGGAAACTCACACAGCTCATTCGAACCACGGAGTGTCCATCTAGACCCAAAGACTTCCACCTCAGGCCTGCCGGTCCATTGCACATGCGCGTCCGAACTTCTCAGAGAAAGTGATAGTGACATGATAGTTCTTCCTACGTTTATAGTTGCTGATATCTATATACCATCCTGTCAGTCATTCAAATTCACCTATGCGAATCGATGTCTGGGTTAGCCTACAAACTGGTAGGAGTGAGTAAGATTTCAATGGCCTCAGTTATGCCCCTTTGATGAGCGTGAAAATCAAGACTATTTACGGCAAGAAAATTTGACAACAACTGGTAAGTCAATGTTCTTGTTTGTTTGTTTTTTTGTTTTTTCTCACTTTCGAATTGGGCCGAATGACAAATTTTTCCTACTTTGTGAAGGTTTTGCAGGAAAATTGAAGCAAGGTTAATGGGGACTGCAAGGATTTTATTTTCTCACAACATAAATGGCATCTGTCTTGAAGTAATGGTACAAACATTCTCCGCCCCCTGTACAGACCTTTTGGTCTTTGATATATGTTGGCATTGTGGGAAGTTGATGCTGGGTCGACATTGTAGGCCTACCTTACAGAATAGTCTTTTGTGTTAAATGCCGTCATTTTCATCTGACGACGATACAGCTCACCAATCCCCAGTGTACGAGTTGTCGCAGCGACACAGCTCACCAATTACCAATATACGGTACGAGTTGTCAGAACATTTCCATCATAGCTCTCTAGATTTGTATCTAATACCGCTTATGCCGGCGCTAGGGGCCGTCTGGTCATGTCATTCAAGTTGCCACATGAACAGGTACAATAAAAGCGTACATGAGATACAACACATATCACGAATCGTTAGATTCTTGGTATGTGCTTTAGAATAGGTTAACCATGTGACTGTCAGTATGTCGGCACCTCTTCCCACTTCCCTTATATGCGTTGTAATTATAACAAATTTGAATTAAAATTAGGCACGACCTATGCATACTTCGACAGGATATCGATGCAAATCCAGATATATCGATTACCATCGTTGCGTTTGGCGGAGGCACTCATATGGACCAAATCCGCTTGCCATAATTGTGCACCCTTGTCTTCAACGATGATCCGATTTCGTTAAAAATGGCAGCGGGCAGCTCGATGTAAGGCAGAGATGTCTTGTTTTTTAAGCCAATCTCGGACGTGTGGCATACAGACTCGATAGCATACGGATAATGCACTCAAGGCGGCGGGACTGTTCTGACTATAATACACCGTATCCAACACCTTCTCCCAGCTCTTCATGGTGATGACTGATGAAGGACCCGGGCTCTATCGTTCATTTATAGCGGGAATATATGGGCCGGGGTCTAACTTCTTTTCTGGCTCTTTTCTTTGGGTTTTGTCAGTGCATCGTCCATGGCACGAACAAGTCCAACCCCACACGTCTTCTGTAAGTAACTGATCCACATCCGCTACGGCATCTTCCAACGCGGACCATAGAACAGGGCGGAGGGTAAAATGTACTGTACTTCCATTTAGCTGAACCAATTGAGCAAAGAAGGGGCCGCGTCGGAGGTACACATCGTGACACCAGTGGATGAGGTGTCGTCCAGTTCACCAGACGACACCCCTTCGGCGTTCGAATTTGGTCCAGCTCGCACGGGACAGACGAATGTAAGGCAGTCGCGGTTGTGTTGGGTCCGCATCACAGATGTCTCTCTCTTCGATGATACTGAGCTTATCCTCAGGGGTCAACCTGAGAAACGCACGTACTATGTGCTCCGTCATGGTACGCGAATGACAAACGACGCGACTTTCCCTCGTATTGATAGGGAGGAAAAGTCCGTTTTTCCGACATGGTTCTCCGATATCTCAATCATGTCAAAAGATCAGGTGGTCGATCAGTTTAGCCGCGTAGATGATCACCGCAGTCATCTTCACCTGCCAATTGGTGTTTGGGCGTTGATGAGATTCCCATTCCAAGGCATCCACGGTCTCTAGTTGGGCCAGGCAGTGCCAGTCTCCAGTGACAGACGATTCGTGATGTTGAAAGGCCGGTCGTACACGAGGGGGTTGCTCGGGTCAAAGTGTCGAAGCTGGTCCGCCTCCTTATGCCGTAATAAATAGCCGTAGATGAGATTTAACTTGAAGGCCGTGGTTTGGCCCACCGAAATGGTATAGGCATAGTGTTGCAGAGGAGTCGGAAATTGTGCAGGTCTAACACATGCCGTCAGGATCCGGGATGAAGTCCCCCTTCTCCACGGGTGGTTCCGGATTCCTGGCAAGCGGTACTCCGGATCACCTACGCGGCAGGATTTGGGATAAGCAAGTGAAGACCTCAGAAATCGGCTCTATTTTTTAGCCATCGGTATGGTGCATCATGGGATAGTAACACCAAAACTAGACCCCATACTATCCGTGAGTGTCTGGCACCGGGATTTCTTCGATCTTTAATGATTTCATCGACGCCACATTGGCCTGCGTTGTGTAGATACAAATGACACTAGGTCGACTGAGCCTATCCCGATAGTCTATGGCGTCGTCCTCCTCTAACGGTGAGATACGGGTGTCAAGTTTCTCCAGGACATATCTGTAGGCCGTGGAAGTGAGAACCGGCTAGTCCCTCTCTCCAACCTCTTTTCTAATAGACGCGGTTGATAATTTGTTCATTGGGCTCGTTTAGTCCGTCCTCCAACTGCACTTTTGTCCGATGTAAACATCAATAGATTAGGTACCACTTTCTCGAAGGCCGTTCATATATCGGGATCTAAGGTAAAGCCTCTGGTGGGGTCCTGGTAACGTTCCACGCGAACGAAGAACGGGTCCGGGTTAACTTACCGTTGAGCTCTAATACCAGATTAGATACTTCACACATCAGTAGCGTAGGGTAACCGTACTTCGATCTAGTACTAGAGTCCTAGTCACAGACATCCCGGTCTTCCACAATGGTGACTTTATCCTCACAGACGTAACCCTACCTCGTGTGTATGGGGAAGGACGGCTCGAGACATGGTTGAATGATCATAATGACCTGGAGATGTAGCAGTTATAAAAAAAAATCAAAAAAAATCGTTACAAATGTCCACATTTTGCGTAAGGGTGCACTTCAGCTATTCCGTATTCGCTTTTCATTTTTGATCCACAGAGTTTTCTCTCCTTCTTGATGGGCGGGTCTTCTCGCGGCCTTTGGCATAAACATGGACAAACGGGAAGATTAATTTTGATGTGTGAAACACGAGTGATTTTAAATAAAGCGACCGGCAGAAGTCAGAAAAATTCCATCTGACTACATCTTCAATTGCTCGATTTCTGTGAAAACCACATCACATGAAATCACCTCACAACGACAAGAACAACATAAGCTGGCATTTCCAGTGTGACACATTTGAAACTGTTCCACCACCTGCGTTTATAAGTACGTTCTAAAATTTACTGTATGTGAGCTGTACTTATACAAAAGTGACATTTAATTAAATACTGAATATTCCGGGGCTTCAATGCCACGATTTCGTTGATTTAGAAAATACCCCATTGCAATCCTATTGCACTATATCTATAGGGCCAACCACCGGATTTTGGCCTTGTCACGTGACTGAAAGTGACCTAGCATGTTGAAATAATGATGTTCATATAAAAAGAGTAGAAATCCTCTTATTAAACATTGAAATTTGTATATGACCTGTCCGGTTCCGGTCATGTGACCAGAAGTGAGCTTTGAACCTGCGCATCATACGATAAGAGCTTCAATACGATACCAAGTACGCCCGATTTGGTCCACCTCTCCCACAAATTCGCCCCTGCGCACTTCCGAATCTGCCCTTTCTCTACCACTCCACGACTGTGCATGCGCAGATTGACATCTCTCCCAATGAAAATCCTCCCAGTTTGTTTCCATCCCACGAGCGCTTCAAAATGAAACCCCACACGACCCGTTGCGACCCTGTATGGTCAATATTTACCCTAAAACTATTTTCCGATTGACGGCACTTTCAAGAAATACCACCCAACACAGAGAGCTTTAATATAACACACCACACAGCCCATTTGGACCAGGGATGGCTCACCTATAGACCTCCAAAACGTCCACCCCAGGCCTGCCTGCTCAGTGCGCACGATGGCTTTCGGGGAGCATCAACACACGGCCCCGAGACCCTTCCCATCGGACGCAACAGCGATACTCGATTCAATAAATGCCAGCCCACCTCAAATGCCCTTTTGCGACTGTGTAGACTGGCGTGACGACCAACAAAAACCAAATCAGTCGAACACTACCCCACGAAAGCTTCAATATGATACCTGGCCCACTTGGACCACGGAAGGCTCACCTAGATCCCAAACGTCAGCCTGCCACTTGCGCATCATGGATTCCAGCGAAATTCAACCCACGGCTCAGAAACTCCTCTCATCGTACGCCACAGCATCAGCCAAGTCGAACAAATTATAGCTACATTCTATAGTTTACTCCACAAGAAAATTTCGATTGGCTGGTTTTCCACTTATACTGGAGATAGTGTCGGTCACAGATCTATTGTATACGACGTATTTAAGGGTATTTCCTTTCTTCGATATTACATAAGTGCCGTGGGGGAGATGACTAACGAGCCAGTCTCATGTGCCGACTCTGGAGATTCGAATCCCGTGTTATGGGGGATTTCCCTCTCTCACTCCATAGGGCACACACCGCCGACACGTATTGATATGCATACGTCAATTCCCGTTAAAGTGACTGGGGTGTATTCAAGGTAGGATTGACCTCTATGGTCAAAGATCAATTGACCATCGCACATTGACGACGTCATGAGAAAGGGCATATCATATCGGTAATTCCCGAAGATCGTGACCGGAAGTATCCTTGGACCCTGCGCGCGCAATGGTATTTCTGATACTGTTTTGTACATGCGCAAGGTCAAATGTCACTTCCAGTCACGATATTCGGAAATTAATGATATGTACGTCAAGTTGGCCAAATATCCCCATTCAATGTCTTTTGCTCAGATTGGATACTGAAACCCCAACTCACCTTGGCATTCACAAAGTATTCCATGTATATAACAATAACTGGTCCGTGTGTATTGCGAAATACGGCAACATTTCATCTGGCCAGAAAATAACACGAACACCTATCACAATGTCACCAAAGAAAATACGCCAGAATGTCTAAGAACGGAGCTGCTGAAGCGAATTGCAAAGCCGATCCTCTGCATCACATGAACTGTGTAAAACTTACGGGTTGATAGAACCCTATCGATACTGCTTGATGGTCTACAACCACGGTAGAGCTTTTGGAATACCAAATCTGCGTATTATAACAACAAGCACATGAAGTATAACCAACATACCATGATTATTGTATCAGAATGCCCCAGATAACATGCTATATGAAAAGTAGTTTCCAGTTGCGAAAGGCAGTGATATCATTCTAGTATATCTAGTATCGAGTATAAACAGGGAGTGCTGCTAGCAACTAAAATTGGTTACTCGTACACACGATGTAAAAAACGGGACAACCAGAGAATACGTAGGAAATTGTGGTTAGTCGTTCACACGGATACATGAAAACTGGACAAGGAATACTTGGTCACGTGTACCGGGCTTGACTGAAAATCGTTTGGAACACCGCATCCGTTTACTTGCATGGACGGAATATAATGCTCGGAATAATTGTGGGAGTAGGTCACATGTGTGTGGGAGGAGGTCATCTATGTGTGAAAGGAAGTCATCTATGTGTGGAAAAACATTTATGTGCGAGAGAAGGTCATCTATGTGTGGGAGGAGGTCATTTATGTGTGGGAGGAACTAATCTGTGTGGGAGGAACTAATCTGTGTGGGAGGAACTCCTCTATGTGTGGGAGGAGGTCATCTGTGTGTGAGAGGAGGCCATCTGTGTGTGGGAGGAGGTAATCTGTGTAAGGGAGGTCCTCTGTGTGTGGGAGAATGCCATATATGTGTAGGACGGGGTCATCTGTGTGTGTGAGGTCATCTGTGTTTAGGAGAAGGAACTTCATTTCAAGCATAATATATGCTATGTTCATAACGAGTTGACACTGTGTCCAAAGTTAAGACATTGCCAAGAGCAATTATCTTATCATTCTGCCCAAACTACGACACAACGAATGGACTCCGAATTCACTATATCACTATTGACACCCGACAGATTTGCTGAGGAAAAATGCCGAAGGTGACAGACTTCATTCCTATTCCGAGTTAATTGTTACGTGTGCGGTATAATATAATGGGATTTCGTGACAACTGTATACTAGCGTACCATATTTCTGTTTACAGATGACAAATTCAGGTTCACGGATCTTTGTTAAACTAGTAACGTTGACCTATTAACACATAAAGTACAATGCTCTTCACAAGGAATTCCTAGGGACTTTAGCTCATTAGCCAATAGAGAATATGAAAGTAGGTTAAAGTGTTTGTTGTTATAGTTACTATGTAACCGAAAATAGTTTGGACATGATAGAGCCTGATAACAGCTGGTGTATTCCACGCGCTTGCCACGTGACTTGAAACGTGTGCCAAAATTATGTCACAAGACAACAAAACCGATGATGTATAGTATCATAAATAAAAATCAAAACAGCCTATTACATTCATATATATCCAGTTATATTGTTATATAAAGGGTGTGATTATCATGATAATATGGTGCGACCATCGCAAAAAATTGTGTACCATGGCATTTAGTCAAGACAAGCTAAATACCGGTAATTAGAACGCCAAAAATTTAAGGATCCGGTTTCCGTTATTCATATTTCATATATTCAAACAAAAGATGTTTTATTGACATTCTAATGTGCGTCTATATGTATAGCCGATAACAACATAAACCTGGTCATTGTACGTAAACATTGCTAAATATGTTACATGACGTACACTCCACCTGATGGGAAATGTCAACTGTCATGTCCAAGCTCGTTTGACAATAGCAGTATTTTCACACACGCTTACCTTTATCTTTAGATTGGTGTGGATGAAACATGTTCCCAATTTTACTTGTAAGTTTCACTGGTCGAAGTACAGTAACCATGTTGGGGTCTGTTTACACTACTACTGTACTAGGTCACACAATAGAAATTCCGTGTACAAGTTATATTTACAACTTGCAACTTATGTAGTATAGGTATAGTTGTACTCCAGCATTCCTTCTTGTGCCTATACTGCCGGGACAGTAGTGTCAATCACAGTACCCTGTCCTGATCACAAATCACAAACGGCCAGCTTAAAATTTTCTCATGTGAACATGAGACATTTGAGGTATTCACAAACTGGTGACGTGTTTCTACCCTTCGTTATGTCAACTGATTTTGTCACGTCGACATATGCACTGTGAAAGATATCCA
The DNA here is from genome assembly GCA_036873755.1 of Hanleya hanleyi. Lineage (NCBI taxonomy): Eukaryota > Metazoa > Mollusca > Polyplacophora > Lepidopleurida > Hanleyidae > Hanleya > Hanleya hanleyi. Next base: position 72,936 of record JAVTVY010020167.1, read on the forward strand.
GCGCATATATCGGACAGGGGGAGTCACGCGGATCTGGACAACCGGGCCTGGTACGCCGATAAACACTGTGTGTGCAGCCCTGCTATCAAAATACAATGATCTACAATCAACAATACATAAACTATAAGCTACAAATTGAACTCCCGGTCTACGGTCATTTCCAATTTTCTCGTTCCTGTGTTACACAGTTTAAGGGGTCACCGACTGATCTTCAACTATATTAGAGGGTCCAGAGACACCTATATTGATATGCAAATCAAGAGGGCAATGCGACTGTACGGTGTTGTCGGTCATGGGTTCGTGAAACATAGCGTTTTGAGACGACAATTGATGGCAGAATTCAGGGCTAAACGAAATGACTTCACCTGTCACAAAGGGGCGTGTTTGGAGTGACCAGTTCACCTGTCACAAAGGGGCGTGTTTGGAGTGACCACTTCACCTGTCACAAAGGGGCGTGTTTGGAGTGACCACTTCACCTGTCACAAAGGGGCGTGTTTGGAGTGACCAGTTCACCTGTCACAAAGGGGCGTGTTTGGAGTGACCAGTTCACCTGTCACAAAGGGGCGTGTTTGGAGTGACCAGTTCACCTGTCACAAAGGGGGGTGTTTGGAGTGACCAGTTCACCTGTCACAAAGGGGCGTGTTTGGAGTGACCAGTTCGATTTACATGGAGTCAAATAAATATACATTCCACAAAAGTAGATAACTCATTATGTTATCAAGCGAGATGTATGACATTGCTACATCAGAAACTTAATCTGACGTTGTCCGGAATACACCTTCAACTTATGATTCACCAAAAATCTTGACCGTTTACAGGTGTGTCATCCACTTGGTCCCAAAGAGACCTATTTATTTTTAGGTCGAATGTCAAGGACATTGCTCTCCAAGATGCTCGGATAGATATTATTAACGAAATTTCTCACAGCTTAACAGCTGAGTTCCGAAGTTCTAACCATATTTATTCTGCAGGCAACATTTTAAAACCAAGGTCACATCATCCCACACCTGAATCCACCTTTGTCTGGACTGTAATTTGTTAAGATTGATGTTGAGTTAAAATTCACTGGATGATTCTTCAACGGAATATTGTCCATGTTATTTCAGGAAGCTGATTGATTTGTGTTTTGGGGTTCTAAGCCATTAACAATTATGACCATTTTGCATACTTGTCCCTGGGCTGGGGACAGTTCTCTCAGTCTGATCGTTAAATCTACCAAATACGTCTATGTAATATATCAATAGAGGTGTGAGATTAATCGCATCACCATGATCAATACACAAAAGAAATTAGCTATACTTGGATAGAAAATTTCATGCTTAAAACACATGTATGAAATAGTGACATTGATAATATGTTAAATCTTTGATAAAATGTCTCCTATAAATTGATTTGTCGCTACTAGATTGAGAGAATATTACATATTAAGTGATGGTGTTCCATAAAGTCTCACCCAACGGGGAATATGTGAGCTCACGGTTTCTATTTTGTTCCTGAGCGGGTTCAGTAATATTCCTATCGTAGAAATGACTGTGCCTAAGAGCACCAAACTCAAACCACACATGCATCTGATCACATAATTAAAGCCTATCGAATATCAGTGAAATCCACTCCTGTTTGTTCGGGGTCACCAGGGATGGCTTAATGTCACACTCAAGGTTGTTTCACTCATATGGCGACAGTCAGTTGGGTTGGTGGAGGAAGCCGGAGTACCCGGAGAGCACCACCGCCCGTCGGCAAATAGCTGACAAACTTTTACACATGGACCAGCTGGGCTCGAACCCGTGTCGGGGGGTCACCAGGTTAAACATTGTCATTTTATCACCAATTGCTTGTTACCACCTTCTCTTAAGAATGGTTATGCCAAGGAGGATCAACCTTACTTCACCCATGCATGTTTTTCATCGATCCGAATATCGAAAATGAATGAGAAATATTCTGGGTCACCATGCCAAACTGTCGACTTGTCACCAATTGCTTGTGCCATCATTTGCGTATCTCCCTGGCATAGTTGGATTGGTTATCGTTATGGTAGACATTTTGCTGTCAGTTTGAAGGATTTTATCTAAACGTGATATTGATGGAATAAATCACCTGTATAGGTGGTATACATGCCTATAGGTAATTTGTACCTGTCTTGGTAATATGTGAACGCGTGCCATCTGGTCAAATATAGGCCTACAGAAAAAATTACGGCCTTGCAGAGATAAGCTGATATGAGTCAATTACACTTCTAATGTCAAGATGTCGAACTCTGTAGGTGTACATGCACGATATTGTAGAGTGGGTGGCAGGTGGGTCCACGCAAAGTCAACTATAGTGTGACAGGACCGAATGTCTCGGTAATGCATGTGGTTCCTCTCTTCTAATGCAGCTAGGACCTTTTACGCCATACTTACAACTAAGGACGGACACGTTTGTTCTATTTTGGAATTGGGTGTTTATGCTATCGTATAAATAAGGTGTTTGGGTTATGAACGCGGACATTCTATAATGGTTGCGGTTAATTATTGAATGTTCGACTAGACGCTTATATCCATCAACAACTATCATTATTGGGCCGGCACATTTTATCCTAGAATAACTATTCACAACATTCATTGAAGATGTCAACTTATATACAATATGATCATTTATTTCATGATCTCAAACCAACGTCAAACAAGCAGCAGCTCTGTGCACTGTATGAACATGGATCTCGATTCCCGACACATGTCGGCCATCAAAACTGTTGAATCCATATCCAAAGCAATATTGGCTTTCTGCACTTCTGTTATCGCCAAAGCGAATTAGTACAAATACTGGCAACACCAGTCTTAATAAATTAATATCCTATCAATGCTCCCCAGTCGAACATGTCGTTATATAAGAAAGATATCAGTAGTATATAAAACGGATTACGAGTCACATTGACCTACTTTTTTGTTCCCCCCGGTGGAGGATTGAGGAGGAACTTGATCACGTGATCAAGGCATGTCTAGATGGTGGTGGTGGGTTTAAGATGGCGGCCTGTGGGAGGTGGTGGTGGTGGGTTTAAGATGGCGGCCTGTGGGAGGTGGTGGTGGTGGGTTTAAGATGGCGGCCTGTGGGAGGTGGTGGTGGTGGGTTTAAGATGGCGGCCTGTGGGTGGTGGTGGTGGTGGGTTTAAGATGGCGGCCTGTGGGAGGTGGTGGTGGTGGGTTTAAGATGGCGGCCTGTGGGAGGTGGTGGTGGTGGGTTTAAGATGGCGGCCTGTGGGAGGTGGTGGTGGTGGGTTTAAGATGGCGGCCTGTGGGTGGTGGTGGTGGTGGGTTTAAGATGGCGGCTTGTGGGAGGTGGTGATGGTGGTGGATTTAAAATGGCGGCCTGTGGGAGGTGGTGGTGGTGGGTTTAAAATGGCGGCCTGTGGGAGGTGGTGGGGGGGGGTTTAAAATGGCGGATTGTAGAAAACGTATAAAAAGGAGGCTGTGCAGGAGTTGGGAGTGTATTCATTGCACTACCTGCCTGACTGACCTGACCAGCCTGCCTGCCTGCCTGCCTGCCTGCCTCACCTCTAGCCAGCCTGCTTGCCTACCAGCTTGTATGAGACGTGGAGAGAAAGCATGAGACGTGGAGAAGATTTTCCCTGGGACCCAGCAGCACCTCCGGTTGAAGTCTTACCTGAAGACGAGCGTGTGAGGGAAACCCGCACTCTTACACCGGACTGCACCCTATTGTTGTATCCCAAACGCGTGGAGCTCATTGATGACGACAGTAGGTGTTGGTGAACCAGTGCGTATCTCTTTATCGCCGGAAGGCTGGACTACCTTGAAACGGGTGTTATTGGGTGACCTCGACGCTGATAGCATTCACCTGTGTGACGACGTCTACATTTTCCGCGGTCCCTATTTTGCTCGACTCCTCTGTCTCAAGCAAGGTGGTTTTACTCTGGACCCTGATCTATGGACAGCCTTGGGAAAAGTAATCCCCATGGTCGATGAAGTACTATCTCTATAGGAGCCACATAACCCATCAGAATAGTACGTATCACGGACTACACCCGACGTCTAGGCGCGCGTGTGTGACCTGGTCTATAAAACACGTCCCTCTGGATCCCACACCTTCATTTCTACGGTTGCAGAGCCATGACGGAGATCCAGCCCTATGCGACTCGCATTTTACAGCATGCCACCGTGGTGAATTCATTCACGGGTTACCGAGCAGTGGTCCGGTCCATGTTTGCAGATGGCGACGACAACGAGGGGCGACGCCAGATTCTCAACGAGTTCACAGAAGCGGTCCTCCACAGAGTGCACTCGATGGAGAGGCGTGCCATCACTCATCACTACTGGACTATGACAGCCATCCTTGATGCTCGCGCTATGGACCACGAGCGTTCACGCCGGAACCAGCGACGGCTGGTTGGCCTCACACTAGTCTGTGCCCTATTGATCCTGGCGCTGTGGTATTGACACTATAAATACGAGGGTCAGACAGAGTGTGTGTCATTCACCGATCGTCATTGGGGCAAGCATGTCACCCGTCCTACGAGCCATCCTGCCCCTTACACTCCAGGTGGGGTTACACGTCTATGAAGATAAAGTCACCCTCGTGGAAGATCGGGATGCCTGTGGGTGGAGTTCGGAGTACACATCCACTACGGTGACCCTACACCGTGATGGCTGGACCAAATTTAAACGGGTGTTGAGCGGTGAGCTCGACGGAAACCTCATCCACCTCGAGAACGCCAACTACGTACACCGTGGACCCTTCTTTGCCCGTGTGGGGCGTTACCACGATCCTACGCAAAGCTTCACCCTAGACCCTGATCTGTGGACAGCCTTGGAGAAAGTGGTGCCAATTGTGGACCAGCTCTTTACACCGGACGAGTGGTCATCAGACCAGTTGGGGTGGGCTCGTGCTATTGAGGACGCGCTGGCTGAACCCAATGAGCAACTGTCTAGTCATGAACCAGACGACGAGGCTATAGACTATCCGGCTGAACTGAGTCAACCAACACAACGGTGGTAGAAACTTGTTATAAATAAACCATACTCTCCGGGTCCATCATCATTGTGCCACCATGAAGCGCTGGGAGAAGGTGTTGGATAACTTATACTACAGTCCCGACAGTCCGGCGGCCTATAGTGCATTGTCGGCTCTCTATCGAGCGGCCAAACCCCAGGGATACAACGTGCCCAAGTCCGAGATTGGTTAAGAAAACAAGACACCTATACCTTACATCGATCTGTCCGTCGCCATTTTCTACGGAACCGGGTCATCGTGGGAGGAATAGATGCCCAGTGGCAAGCGGATTTGGTCGATATGAGTGCTTTTGCCAAACACAACGATGGGAATCGGTATATCTTGACGTGCATCGATATCCTATCCAAGTATGCGTGGGTGGTACCCATCCGGACGAAAACGGGGG
>JAVTVY010020169.1:0-72779 GCA_036873755.1 Hanleya hanleyi
AAAAGATAAAATTAAGGGAATCATGACGAGGGCCCGAGCAAGGTGGATCGAAAATGGTGAAAAACCAACTAGTTATTTCTGTAATTTAGAAAACAGAAATTACACAGACAAGCTCATAAATAAATTGATATTGGACAGCGGTGAGACAACCACAGACAGTGCAGAAATCACCAATGAACAGAAAAAGTTTTACGAAGACATGTACAGAGTAAAACAAAGGGAGAATCTAAATTGGAAAGAAACGATTGATATAACAAAAGTACCACTATTGGATAATAAGAAAAAGGAAGAATTAGAAGGCCAAATAACTTATGACGAATTAAAGCAAACAGTTTTGAAAATGCCCAACAATAAGAGCCCAGGACTAGACGGGTACACAGTAGAGTTTTTCAAATTTTTCTGGAAGGAATTGGGGTACTTAATTCTCCAATCTATTAACGAAGGTTACGAATCAGGGGAACTTTCCATTACACAAAAACAGGGGGTGATAGTCTGTCTACCGAAGCCGAACAAAAATAGACAATACTTGAAAAACTGGAGGCCTATTTCTTTATTGAATACTACATACAAAATGATGTCAGCTTGTATAGCTAATAGATTAAAATCAGTACTTCAAACCATAATAAACGAAGACCAGAAAGGTTTTGTTAAGGGTCGTTTTATTGGAGAAAATGTTCGTATAATTTACGACACACTTTTTGAAACTAAAGAACGCGATATTCCAGGAATACTTATGCTTATAGATTTTGGAAAGGCGTTCGATACAGTCTCCCATGATTTTATTATGGAATGTCTGGACTTTTTTGGCTTTGGGAACTCTATCCAAAGGTGGGTTCGACTATTTTATAACGAAGCAAAATCGTGTATACTACAAAATGGTTTTCTGTCTACATTTTTACATATACAAAGAGGCTGCAGACAAGGGGACCCCCTCTCACCTTACCTTTTCATTATATGTGCAGAGATATTGGGTATTATAATTAGACAAAACCCAAAAATTAAAGGGATCAAAATAAATGGTATTGAGTACAAGTTGAGTCAGTACGCAGACGACACGCAAGTCCTAATGGATGGAAGTGAAAGTTCACTCCAAGAGACCCTGGCAGTTCTAGAATTTTTCAAAAAAATATCTGGACTGAAAATAAATGCGGACAAAACAGAGGCAATTGCGTTGGGCCCTCTTGCAAACCAGAGCACGGTGTTATACAAGGGGGCCAGGCTGAACTGGAATGTTGGCTCATTCACAATTTTAGGAGTGAAATTTACTACATCATTAGTTAATATACATGAAATAAACTTACAAGAAAAAATCAATAAAACTGAGCTCATGTTAAATATTTGGAGAAAAAAAAACCTTACAATATTTGGGAAAATAACGGTCATAAAGAGTTTAGCTTTATCGAAAGTAACCCACATCTTGTCCAATCTTCCATCACCGCCAAAAGAATATCTAGCAAAATTGAATAATTTTTTTTACAGTTTTATATGGAATGGGAAAACAGACAAAATTAAAAGGAGGACTATAATACAGGAATACAACAAAGGAGGGGTAAGAATGGTAGATGTTGAAACTTTCACAATGGCGCTAAAAATTACATGGATCAGAAGAATGTTAAAAAATCATTACAAGTGGGAGAATTTCTTCTGTATATATTCAGACCCCTTGAGATTTGCGACATTGGGGGGTGCACTACAAAAGGATATGAAAAATACAAGAAACCCCTTTTGGAAGGACGTAATTGTAGCGTGGATCCAGTATTGTAAAAGAATAAACATTAGAAATAATCATCAGGATATCTTACACGAGCCGCTTTGGAATAATATCCATTTTAAAGACAAAAAGCTGTGTATCCAACAATGGTACGACAGAAAAATTATCTATATAAAAGACCTACTGGACGAAGATGGTATATTCCACAGTTTTGAACAGCTAAAACAAAAATATAACCTGAAAGCGACGTTTCTTGATTATGTCAGACTACTACGAAACATTCCTAAAGAATGGAAAACATACCTTGCTAAAAATCGACCAAATCAAAACGACTTGCTCTCTCCGCCGTACCCAAAAAGTGTTCAGTTACTACTGAAAGCGGAACGAGGCTGTCGTGAGATCTGCAAGGTTATAACTCCAGACAGCCTGGCCCCTAAAGTACATGAGAAATGGGATCGAAATCTTAATGTTCATATACATGCTAATTACAATGAAAACAAATGGCACGAACGATACTTAATGGCAAAATCATGTACAATGGAGACCAAAATGTGGAACTTTCAATATAAGATTATACATAGAATCCTGGTAACAAATTGATTATTAGTACAAATGAAAATTTCTGACGATTCAAAATGTACATTCTGTAAAGATGAGGAGGAAACTATTGAACACTTATTCTTATACTGTACTAATGTTAGAATTATATGGCAAGAACTGAGAAATTGGGTGCTTCGTTCGTGCAAACTCGGCCTGGTGTTGAATGAGGAAACTATTATGTTTGGACTACCATTGAAATACAAATTATTCAATCATTTAATTTTAATAGCAAAACAGCATATTTATAATTGTAGATATTCGAATACCAGACCGACTTTCCACCAACTAAGAAACATTATTAAATACACTTTTGATATAGAAAAAATGATATATAAATGTAATATGAATGAAGAAACTTTTAAAGAGAAATGGTGTGTTCTAAAAGAGGTCATAGAGAACGACGCTGACGCCTCTCGGGTTTAGAAATAACAAATTTTATGGTTCTACCAAAAATATAGCTGCACGAAGTTGCCCATGGGAACATACTTGTCGAGTACCACCGTTTGTTGTTTTTTTGTTTTTTTTGTTGTTTTTTTTTGTTTGTTTTTTGTTTGTTTTTTTTTTTTACCGATTCTTTGTGAATATTTCTTGTTGCATATTATTTATTTTTTTGTGTGTACGTATACGTCTTATTCTACCCAATACTGCATGATATTAATTCGATTTCGATACGAGTTTCCTCTGTTGTGATTGTGCTTTTACAATATTGAAAAATGTAACCACATAATTGCTTCCTTTTTTGAGAAAAAATAAAAAAAATAAAAAAAAAAAAATGTTCATTGCTAGAAACATAATTTCAAGTCGGGCCATGTGAGGCCACCTGATGACAATAAACGATCTCAACTGACATGTTTTTGCATGGTATCTACATATCAAAATTAGAAAGAATTCATTGAACATGTTGATTTTTTTTATAATTTCAAAGCCTGAAAACTGAAAGACGGATAAGCTGATTAATGAACAGGTGTACGAATAAATTAACGCATGGTCCCAAATTTCCTAGTCCCCCTCAATACCCTTCTAGCATAGGGTATCATATAGATATAATAAAAGAAGAATATCACATGTAGATGGATGTAAGAATTCATTCTTCCCTTCGCTACTCTTCAAACTGTCGGCTGAGCTGGGCCTTGATAGCATCCCAGTTCCTGTTGACAGTCACCTACAGCAGATGCAGACAACAACCAATTAGCAACGATGTGTGGCAAAGCAGTACATTATTCAGAAATTTCAATCACTGATAAATTTTCTCGTTCACTTAAATGTCGGAGGAAATAAACTATGAAAGAAACAAAAGACAAACACAATAATTTAATGAAATGGCAGAGCCATTAGGAGCTCACATACTGCATAGACTACATAGTGTTACTTCTGACAGGATTGTCGAAGACAATTTTATGTGATGGCTCCAGCTGAGCATTCCATAAGTGTAAAATGATGTAATCAGAGTGGAAGAACAAGCCGCGCCTCAGCGGACCTGCCTGTGCTATCAGAAAAGATATATTGTTAAAGGATTAACTTCAATTTTGTGCATGTCCAGGATTATGTACGAAGGTTACACAAAGAAGTAAAAAGGATAACAATAATAGTATGAAACAAGAACGGCACGACACCTCGTATCATGTTGTATGGCAGCTATTTCCTAAAGGGCTTAGAACTTGTGTGTTGCTGTACTGTTTCTCCAGTAAGTACAACCTTGTGATTATATCGATCACCATTCTTCGTGAAGAGTGTATTACCACCAGTGATATATTTACCAGATATATCCACCTTGAAAGATAATAAAATGGATTTTAAAACATTTCATCGAAAGTCAATATGGATCTGTTACTGGAAATATATTCGAAACAACTATGAATCCTATCGAGCCTAAATGAGGGGCTGGATAAGTAACATACCCGGTAAATAACAGGATGTTTTTTTTCAGAAAAACTTTGAATATCTTCAAATGAAAACAATCATATCAAGCTGACACTTCTTACCTGTATTGTTAGGACTTTCATTGTGTTTCACAAGTTTTAGCGCTTTTAACTTCTACCTCATAGCAAACGGAGAACTGGGTCAGTTGTGGTTTCCTTAAAGCAAATGAAATGAAATTGAAGTTGTTAACACTGTAACAGACGAAGAACGAAACGGATCTTGTTAAATCCGGACTGACAATGAAGGGACAATTATTCATTAATAAATATAACTGAGTTAAGTGTTGAACGGCCGAATATTTTTTTAAAAATAATTTTTACTTGGATGAGGTATTTTTGTGCTTTTTAGTATGGGAGAGAACTCTGGCCCTAGCCAGACAATCTGTCGGAAATTATCCGGTGTGTGGCTAAAGTCTCATAAGAAGCCTTGACTAGTGTGACCCCAGTTCTGAGCGGCGATAAATCAGTGCAAATTTTATTTATTTATCGAAAACTTGCCTATTTATAGTTTGATTATGTCTCCGAAACACCAGGTTGTAGGGTTGTTCTTTGTCTCTATTTTTAGTGCCGGGCCATGTTTTCCTATCAATCGAGCGACAGCACCATCTATATAGACACACATTTGCGCTGTTGGGTATGATGGCCGAGAAGGGACATCGCAGTATTGTGTTATGAATCGGGACCGACACACGAAGCAGGATGCGAAGTCGCGAAGGCAGGATGCGAAGTCGCGAGGGCAGGATGCGAAGTCGCGAGGCCAAGATGCGAAATCAAAACAGCGAAGCGCGAAGTCAGGATGCGAAGTCAGGATGCGAAGCGCGAAGTCAGGATGCGAAGTCGCGAGGCCAGGATGCGAAATCAAAACAGCGAAGCGCGAAGTCAGGATGCGAAGTCAAGATGCTAAGCGCGAAGTCAGGATACGAAGTCGCGAGGGCAGGATGCGAAATCAAAACAGCGAAGCGCGAAGTCAGGATGCGAAATCAAAACAGCGAAGCGCGAAGTCAGGATGCGAAATCAAAACAGCGAAGCGCGAAGCCAGGATGCCAAATCAAAACAGCGAAGCGCGAAGTCAGGATGCGAAATCAAAACATCAGCATTGCGCATGATCCTATCAAAACGAGGCCGGTTTGTAGCCCTGATTCCTAATATACATTGTAGGGGCAATTGAAGATTATTGCTGGTTGTTGTTATCACAGCAACGGAGGAAGTACAATTATTCTGATGTGTATCTTTTCTTTGCATTACTGATGTTTTATAGAAATTCACAAATGGTATTTGAATATATTTTCAGATCTGGTGTTTCGGGAATGATTAAAACCGACCCGAATAATTGATAATTAATACTGAAGCGCTCAAAGCTTGCTTAAGACTCTAAATCAGCCTGGTGACTGTTCAGGTTGACATTTTTATTCCAGTCTTGCAAAATTTCCAGTTAGCCTGGTGTGTGAATGGGCCAGACCATCTAAAAACAATTGAGAATTATTGCTTACCAGATAAATTGCTAAGCAGATCAAAGTGGCAGTATTAATAACATTATGCTAACCGACGAAGTGCTTAGTCTCGTACATTTCAGGTTGAACAGATCATCCCAAGGCTGGTTAAAATTGATTTCCTGTTAAGCATGATGTTAAAAATGATGTTAAAAATAAAATCCCAAAACATTGTCTCGTTTTTGTGGATTTTTGTTATTCTATCAAGGGATGATTTCCTGGAACTCACAAACAGCAATAATATATCCTGAAAACGGGAACCCAGTTACTCTTATTCAAACATAAATGGCTCAATTCCCATGGCATCCGGCTATCTCCCACGTGGTATTTTTAGTGTGACAGTTTGGTGGCGGAAAATGACACTTGGACTAAATAACATGATATAGCCTAAGAACACCCTCCACGTAAATTTTTGTCAAATTCTTATTATTAAATTTGTTAATTAGAGTATGTTGTGATTCCATAATGAGGCTGAGCGATCCATGTCGATGATCATGATTTTGCAGACCCGATAGGCCTACACCTCGAGGGATGACGATAAATTTTGGGTGGCCCTGAAAAGGACCGTTGCGAGAGCGACATGCGTTTTTAGCGGGATTGAGACCGTTTCCGAGAACCGTTATGATACCATGCGGTATTATCACTCAGTGATAGATGGTTTTGAATTTCGAATCATAATTGAACAAATATATATCAATTTGTGTATTTTCAATTCTGGTTTATAACTGTGCAAGTTTTAAATGCACACCCAAAGCCTGTTTTATCGAACTATTTGATTTGGCTGTTTCTGTGGTGGATACTGACGGGGAATTCTGGAAATGAAGTAGAACACGGCCGATTTGTACCATACAGAATATACAAGAATATCTCTTTATTTATGCTTATATTTCAAAGGGTTGATGTAAACAGAGAAACAATAAATTGACAATGTTTGGCGGCCTCGGCCTTGACGAATCTCGACTTCGGACTCCAAACTATATGCATCGTCGGATGAATGTTACTAGTTTATTGAACAGAAAAATCGTTTGGCTTGTATCTGGGTCTAGTTTCAATAAATTTTAGTGTACATTTATTGAGGTATCTACTTCTGAGTCGCTTGACTTCGGTCTCGGAGCGTCGATTCCAAAGATGAGGGGGAAAAAAGAATAAAAATAAAAAATACGGGGCGGCCGAATATTTCGGGACGGGCGATGATGCTAAACAGGAAACTTTTTTAACCAACCTAATGTTCGCGAATTATGATATTGCCCTGTACGTAGACGTTTAGCATGGAGTGACGAACATACGAGTTTTAGACAATAGCCCCAAATTAACCCCTAATTATCTTACTGCTTGTTATTAGTCTATCTGTTTCCGTGTGTATATATTTATTAGCACATAATAAGGATGTATGGAAATATTGATCCTTGATTTCACATTTTATATCATCAATCCTAAATTTGTACAAACTTCCATCTTAGAATTGGCCCGGATCGTTTAGGACACATGGCTAAGCAGCACTGTTGTGTCAGAGATATATATTTTTTAATTTTTAATTTGATTTGCTTTTTAATTTTAAAATTTTAATTTTTTTCAATTTTAAAATTTCTATTTTTTTTGTAGAATCACTAAATTATCATATAGCTTACTATAATACTCATACGTGGCCATATTTTAAAGCGAGAGCCCGTGTTTGCCAAGCATGGAAAATTACACTATATACACTATATATAAAGACCAATTTATCTGGTAAGCAATAATTCTCAATTCTTCCTAGATGGTATGGCCCATTCACACACCAGGCTAACTGGAAATTTGGCAAGATTGGAATAAAAATGTCAACCTGAACAGTCACCAGGCTGACATAGAGTATTAAGCAAGCTTTGAGCGCTTCAGTATAAATTATCAATTATTCGGGTTGGTTTTAATCATTCCCGAAACACCAGATCTGAAAATATATTCAAATACCATTTGTGAATTTCTATAAAACATCAGTAATGCAAAGAAAAGATACACATCAGAATAATTTTACTTCCTCCGTTGCTGTGATAACAACAACCAGCAATAATCTTCAATTGCCCCTACAATGTATATTAGGAATCAGGGCTACAAACCGGCCTCGTTTTGATAGGATCATGCGCAATGCTGATGTTTTGATTTCGCATCCTGACTTCGCGCTTCGCTGTTTTGATTTCGCATCCTGACTTCGCGCTTCGCTGTTTTGATTTCGCATCCTGGCTTCGCGCTTCGCTGTTTTGATTTCGCATCCTGACTTCGCGCTTCGCTGTTTTGATTTCGCATCCTGACTTCGCGCTTCGCTGTTTTGATTTCGCATCCTGCCCTCGCGACTTCGCATCCTGACTTCGCATCCTGACTTCGCGCTTCGCTGTTTTGATTTCGCATCCTGGCCTCGCGACTTCGCATCCTGACTTCGCGCTTCGCATCCTGACTTCGCATCCTGACTTCGCGCTTCGCTTTTTTTGATTTCGCATCCTGGCCTCGCGACTTCGCATCCTGCCCTCGCGACCTCGCATCCTGCCTTCGCGACTTCGCATCCTGCCTTCGTGTGTCGGTCCCGATTCATAACACAATACAGCGATGTCCCGTCTCGGCCATCATAGTACCGGCCATCATAGTTGGGCGATAACTCCATTGGGCATGAAGATACAATTTGATAGCGTATGCATACAATCTAATACTAGATCGCAGAAATTGCAAACACTATGTTATATAGCATAGAACGGTAAAAAACAATAATAAAACAAAAAATAAATTAGACCGAACATACCATATTCTGAATGCTATACAAGCGTCTAGTCCATAATTCAATATTCAGCCGTCGTTCATTAAACAGAATTTCTGTGCCCATAATCCAAAAGGCCCAATTCATGTAATAGCTTTAGCCACTAATTAAAAGAATACATCATAGTATACATAAAGGTAGGCTAATTTCTTTCAAGATAGAAGCGGTCAACAGTTTTCAATGATGCCGTCAAGACAGAATGATGTTCCTAAAATATCAAATTCGTATCGCTGATCATTATTCTTAAACTATATGATTTTTGTTGTAAGGTCGTTATCTAAATTATGATGTATGTCAGTCACACTTTGATTGTGTATGTTCAGATGTACACTGTGAAAATCTTGTAATACATGGGTTCATATGACCTCTAGCCCCGAGTTAAGCGAAATTCGAAACAAGTTTCGAAACGTAACGCCATATATGTTGCATCGCCAAATTTGAGAAACTTTGACTGGAGGCGCTTGGTGATACAGCCATGCTTTATAAGTTTCATCACTAATGTTTGGCGACGTTGATCACAATCGTCACATTTAGCACTGGAACTTGCAAATGCTACTAGGCGATGTATGTATGTCCACTGGAAAATTACTTTCCAGATATAGAGTTGACGATGTTGAAATTGTATTCGTCTCTTTTGTCATAAAGTCGACGAGAGAGAAGGCTCGCTTCATTATTATAGAGATGTGGGTCTAAATATGATGTGCCGTTATGGCCATTTGTAGTTTCCTTCAATTCCAATGAAGGTGGATATATATCCTTCACTGCGTCATTTATATAGCGATTGTCAACCGCGAGAAGATCGTCTGTATAGCGTTTGGTGACTGAGAAGGATCGGGCTTTGAACGGATCTGTTTTTGAAAGTACTTGTATATTGTTCTATTCAAGAGAACAGAAATAGGTCAGCACAAAAGGGGTGCACAGTTAATACTCATTGGAATAGCTATATGATATTAATATACTGTTTTGCCAAATTTCACATAGATATTATTACTGAGAAATTCAAGCAACCCTATAAACAATGAAACATAACAGGAATGATATCCCTTGTATGTAGTAGAGTTAAATAATGCTTTATGGATTCTGACACTGATATATCGACGATCAGTTTTCTTGAACATCGATACTATAAATGAACTAAGACGGTCAATGAGGTCCTGATGAGGGATTATATTATAATAGAGTTGAGAAATCCTATACGGATACATGTCTGTGTACAGTCTTTGTCCTTTCCCATCAACTCCTTCGGTAAGATATTTTGAGCTTTTCAAAATGGACCTAAACCCTGTATTATGAGTATATCTCCTTGAATCACGTGATGAATTGTGCAGTCGTTCATCCTCATGACAGTTAAGTCATCACTTATCCAGAAATCTAACATCGCTTATGTAACACGAATCTAATTGAATTGTCAACGCACAGTACACGTGCCACAAGGCATGAAGTCCTATATGTAACCCAATACACCAAATTAAACCACGCTCGTCCGACTGTGCTGGTCCAGCACAGGTCATTTCCCGTGAAATTGGCGCTAATTGACCCCTGAATCTGAGTGCATTTGAGGAGGATTGAGGAGGAACTTGATCGCGTGATCAAGGCATGATGTGTGTGTGGTCAAAATGGCGGCGTGTGTGTGTGTGGTCAAAATGGCGGCGTGTGTGTGTGTGTGGTCAAAATGGCGGCGTGTGTGTGTGTGTGGTCAAAATGGCGGCGTATGTGTGTGTGTGTGGTCAAAATGGCGGGGTGTGTGTGTGTGTGGTCAAAATGGCGGCGTGTGTGTGTGTGTGTGATCAAAATGGCGGCGTGTGTGTGTGTGTGTGGTCAAAATGGCGGTGTGTGTGTGTGTGGTCAAAATGGCGGCGTGTTTGTGTGTGTGGTCAAAATGGCGGCGTGTGTGTGTGTGTGGTCAAAATGGCGGCGTGTGTGACTCACATTACCCTCAAAAAAACCTCTAAGCCATATAATAGTAATAAACATAATCTATAGGTGTTGTACCATGTTAATAGGATCAGTCTAGCATCTGTACCACCCTAGGGTCGAGCGTTTATTGTCCCGTGTATCTCCGCAGAAAATCAACAAACAAAATGGCGGCTCCAGGATGGTGTGGGGACGCCCTTTCCACAGCACGGCGTCGACCGTAGCGCCATCTGCACACATTGACGCAAGGGAGACAACTCGTGTGGACCCAGGGTATGGAAATAGCCGTGTTGGAGCTAGGGGAGTTACTACTGGTCCAGTGGGGTCGAGTGAGGTATCAATGTGAAGCCTAGGTGAGGGGGCATCTGATGGGCTGGGTGTGGGGTTGAACTAGCGTCATTCTGCGCATGCGCGGTGGCCCAAGGGTATGGAAATAGCCGTGTTGGAGCTAGGGGAGTTACTACTGGTCCAGTGGGGTCGAGTGAGGTATCAAAGTGAAGCTGATGTGAGGGGGCATCTGACTGGACTAGCGGCTTGGGCGTTGTCACCATTCTGCGCATGCGCGGTGGCCCAAGGGTATGGAAATAGCCGTGTTGGAGCTAGGGGAGTTACTACTGGTCCAGTGGGGTCGAGTGAGGTATCAAAGTGAAGCCTAGGTGAAGGGACATCTGACTGGACTAGCGGCTTGGGCGTTGTCACCATTCTGCGCATGCGCGGTGGCCCAAGGGTATGAAAATAGCCGTGTTGGAGCTAGGGGAGTCCCTAATGGTCCAATGGGGTCGAGCGAGGTATCAAAGTGAAGCTGATGTGAGGGGGCATCTGACTGGACTAGCGGCTTGGGCGTTGTCACCAGTCTGCGCATGCGCGGTGGCCCAAGGGTATGGAAATAGCCGTGTTGGGAGCTAGCGAAGCCAATAATGGTGCAATGGGGTCGTATGAGGTATCAAAGTGAAGTCTAGGTGAAGGGGCATCTGACTGGACTAGTGGGGTTGAACTAGCGTCATTCTGCGCATGCGCATAGACGTTATGGGATGTAGGGGAGTCCCTAATGGTGCAATGGGGTCGAGTGAGGTATCCAAGTGAAGCCTAGGTGAAGGGGCATCTGATGGGTTGGGTGTGCGGTAGGAATATCATTCTGATGCAATGCGGAGCTCTCGTCCAATCCGAAGCCAGTATTTCAAATCCGCCACGGAGCTCTCGTCCAATCAGAAGCGAGTATTTTGACCCGGTGCATTATGGGACATATCCAAGATGGCGGCACGTATGTTCAAGATGGCGGCACATCCGGTGTCGAAAACTGGCCATTTTTGTCGGGATGTGGTCACCTAGTGTCGAAAACTGGACCCTGTATGGGTCCCGCTAGACGTGTTGGAGCTAGGGGAGCCACGAATGGTCCAATGGGGTCGAGTGAGGTATCCAAGTGAAGCCTTCGTGAAGGGACATCTGATGGGCTGGGTGTGGGGTTGAACTATGGGCATTCTGCGCATGCGCAGTCTGGCCGTAGTATAGAAATAGACGTGTTGGGGTGGTGGTGGGCCCCTCGTGGGTCGATGGGATCGAGTGAGGTATCCATGTGAAGCCTAGGTGAGGGAGTTACACTAGGGTGTCGTTTCCATTCTGCTGCGCAGGTCATGTGGTGGGGTTGTGACGTCACTTCCGGGTTTTTCACTAAAAAACTACCTCCAAACATAGAAGAGTTCCAATGTTTCCCCTTAGACGTCCGTATGTTCAACCGCCGGGTTTTTGTTTTTCCCGCCCTGGCCCCCCTGCGCGAGCGGCGCGCGCGTCATCACGCGTCATCCCCGGCAGTGCGCGCGTCATCCCCGGCAGTGCGCGCGCGCGCGCGGGTCAAAAGGTCAAAGGGTCACCTCCAGGTCAGACGGTCCAATGTCCAATGAGACAATGTTGCGGCATCGCGATAGTCAGAGCTTGAGCACAAAAAAGGGGATTCTAGATGAACCTGGGAAAGATGGGCAGTTCCATTTGGACCAATCAGCGGTCGAGAAAAAGAGCCAATCAGCGGTCGAGAAAAAGAACCAATCAGCGGTCGAACAATCAGCCAATCGAATTGGGGTACTCACGGTGTGCTTTCGCTGACGTCCGCGCCTACATCTGGGTTCTTGTACACCCGGGTAATGTTTTCTGGACATGGATGGGTTACCTTTGGCTCCATTCTAGGCCACTGATTGGCTAATACGGTGTTCAAAACCAGTTTCATGCATTATGCTCATAGAACTTATAATAATAATCTATACGTGTTGGACGAGTCTCTTCACTCACCGTATACACGTACCTCAATGAAATGCCCGCTCCAAACCTAGACCAAAAACACGTACTTGGTCTGTAGGCTGATTTCATTGGCTCTCTATTTTTACTATAGTGCTCTTGCATTCTAACATTCATGGGTTACATAGAACTTATAGTCATAATCAATACGTGTTGGACGAGTCTCTTCACTCACCGTATACACGTACCTCAATGAAATGCCCGCTCCAAACCGAGACCAAAAACACGTACTTGGTCTGTGGGCTGATTTCATTGGCTCTCTATTTTACTATAGTGCTCTTGCATTCTAACCTTGATGGGTTACATTTTGGCCCCATCCTACACCACTGATTTCAGTTGGACTGAATCTCCACATTGGGCATTGATGCATTAGGAATAAAACACACAAGACAGGGTTTTTTGGTGAGATCTCATTTTTTTTATTCAGTGAACAACAACAACGTGAGAACAACCACGTGAAAACTGAAGCCCAGAACAAGGGGCTTGTAATTAATTGAAGCCCAGAACAAGGGGCTTGCACATTGAAGCCCAGAACAAGGGGCTTGTAAACTTAAGCCCAGAACAAGGGGCTTGTAATTAACTTAAGCCCAGAACGGGGCTTGTACATTGAAATGATGGTCGGCCCAGTCATAGACGAGTACATCGCGGTCCTCGGCCTTGGGGTACTCGTCAAACATCTGTACGATGGTAGATAAGGGTCTTCCCCGGCATCGATGGTAGAGGTAAAACAAGCAATATTGTCCGCACACGCCACTGGTCAGGCTTTGCAACGTTTG
Source organism: Hanleya hanleyi (assembly GCA_036873755.1). Classification (NCBI taxonomy): domain Eukaryota; kingdom Metazoa; phylum Mollusca; class Polyplacophora; order Lepidopleurida; family Hanleyidae; genus Hanleya; species Hanleya hanleyi. The sequence continues at coordinate 13,479 of JAVTVY010020169.1, forward strand.
ACTGTTCCAACACCACGTCTCTGTGCCTTGATCCATGAAGTCTGTTAAATCGGGATGGAGGGGTGGCAGGCCGTACGGGTCAAAGTATTCGCCCTGCTGTTCTGTCAAGTACACGGCCACCCAGTGTTCACCGGCCCGATCCATCGGGTCCGTGTTGAGAACGTAAGCAGCAGGATACATACGGTCTAATGGGAACACATCTCGGGCGAACACCCCTTGGAAGACCATACGTGTCCCTGGGTCATTCTCCAGCACGGTGGTTATCTGGTCTGTATCCATGTTAGGTGACAAAGTCACACAGAACGTTGCGCGCCTTGTCCACTTGAATGATGTTGTCAAACTCGGCGTAGCAGATCACATTGACGGTGGTCGCCAGGGCTCGTGCAAAGTGGATTTCCAACCGTAAGTTACCTTGCTTGGCCAGGGCCAGCTGATGGTCGTTCTCTAAGGTGGGGGTCAGATCGAAACAGAACAACGTGTATCCGTTCGCATAGTCCTCCCGACTGATCATATTCCCTTCGTCCTGGTTGATTTGACCGGTGGCTGTAAACAGGCTCTGATAGGCTCGAATGAAATTCCTCCGCCCAAAGTTCGGTGTTAAGGCCGTGGCTGGCATCTGTTGTCCATCCACATGCAGGGCCACACAATTGATGCCGAAATGTTGAAAGTCAAACGGATTCTCTGGGTAGGCTCCGCTGAAACTGGTATTTTCCACACAGGCCAGGATCAATCGCTTGGGTAGTTCCCCAGGAACAGGTTTTCTTTGTTGGCGCCCATATTTCCAGCAGGCACAGAGAACACTTTGGTTTGTACACGTCGGATAGGGTACTGGGCTAGTTTTGTTTCCAAGGCTTTCATGTGTCCCAATTGAACGGCTGGAATCGGTTTCACTTTTCGGACATACAGGACTGCGTCTTGGATGACAATCTTATAGTCCGCTGCATGCCCCTCTACGTTAGTGGCCATCAAGGCGAAGGTCGCAGGCGCCCGTATCAGTCGGATTTTGATGGGGATTTTGTTCAAGAGGTACCGGTCTTGCATGAACATGTCTGCGTGCAGTCGACCCATCATATCCACCGAGGCACTGTTCGCAGTGAAAGCCTTCCGTTTGTTATATCCCCATTGTCCACCGTGTCCATGTGCTCGGGCGTGTCCTTGTAGAATAAAGCGGTTGTCAGCTGAGATTTTTTAGCCTCTCGGCCATACGACAACAGTGTCTCGATGTAGGCTCGATAGGGGTACGTGTTGGTGGAATCACTGATGAGTTTGTCGCTGAAAAAAATATCCACCTGCTGAAACATCGAGTGCAGCCAGAGATTCGTCGGGCCCACCGTTGCTTGGTCAGCGATTCTGGTGCCAGCTCGATTGACCACCTTGGCTTTCACATACAAGTAGGTATGGGCTAAATCCACATAGGCCGTATCCGCATTACTGATGGTGAACTCGATGGGCCCGGTTTCGTTGATGCTGGATAGCGGGAGATGCTCCACCCATAATCCTTGTTCGACACTGATCTGTGTGGGCGGCACGGTCCACAAATCAAATTCACTGTTGGTGGAGGGGCAGGACTCGGCGTGGATTAAGGACATGTTTTAAGAAAAGATATCCTTTGTCTTCTTCGATGTGCGTCGTCGCTGGGTCGGTCGTCGACTGGTACGTGGTCTCGGTGGGGCAGCTCTTTTATTTCCTACGGTGCGTTGTGCTTTGGCCACCAAGACGCCTCCCGCTTCTTTGGCCCGCCGTTTCAAGGATTCTTTGGGTGCCGAACCCTCCAAGACATCACCGGCCACTTGCAGTTCACTGCGTACCGCTTGTTTGCCCATTGCTTTCACCCCACGCGTCACCAAGGGCAGGAACGTTTTGACGATGCTGCCGAGTATGTTCCCCAGTCCATGTCCTCGTTGCATGCGTGCACCGCTAAAGACCGAAAAGCCACCCCCGGCCTGTTGGGCATAATAGTTGGCATAGCTGCGTGCATCGCACTCGTAAGGTACTTTCATTATGCAAAGTGGGGAGCACGTGCTTGTCGAAAATGAAGTGTCAGCATCACTTTTCCTCGTTTGAATGCCACCGGTCGTCCCGTGTCATCTCTTATATCCACCGTGATCGTGTTGATGTCAGTTTGTCGTACGGGCAAGTAGAGCATGTGGGTGAAACTGTGGGTGAGGTGTGTTGATATCGCCCACGATGTGGTTGTCCACCACGTCTGAGTAGACGTAGAGTCCGTACATACCCGACTTCATATCCATCGGCATCTCGCCATGGTGTTCGGTGGGACCAGCGAACGTCTTTAGATCGAAACCCAGCATTTGCTGTAGGATAGGACTCAGTACAACACTCGCCTTGCCTGTGACGATAAGCTCTGCCTTGTCGTTGTGTGCGTTGTAATCGAAGTCCACGTGATTCTTGAAGGGATAGGCTTTGATGGGTTTTGAAGTATTCGTCACCCCCCGTAGCGCCTTATAATGCAACAGTCTTGACAGCCCACCCATGAACTCTTTGGGGGTATCGCATTGGCCTTCGGGCAGGGTGAGTCCGGTGTTTTTGCCTTCGTAGGTCACGTCGTACTACACTTCATTGGCTCGCACGTTGTACCACGAGTAAGGGTATTGGATATCCACGAGGCCACATTCCCAGCGTCCAGGTAAATGCAACAGTTGCGGTAACTGGGTGACGTACTTGGCCACGGTGTTGTCAGGAAACACATCCAGCGAACTGTTACTGGGTAGGGTGAGGTAAAACATGGCGACTGAGCTGTCCTGCTGCTGCTGTTGGTTTTAATAGGTGTTCCAGGCCTTGGGCGGTTGCGTCCGGCGTCGTGTTCGTCGCGTTGACTTGCTACGTATCACGGCTCTGGAGATGTGGGGTGTCCTCATCGAGGGTGGTTTTTTAAAGGTTTGAAAAGAAGGTGCCCGTTGTGGTGATGGAGTTTTGGGGGGTGACTCCGGTTCCCAGTCGGCTTCCCAAGGTTGCGGTGAGAGTCGTGGTGCACGAGTCGGTGAGTCACGCTGCATAAAGGCCCAGCGGTGGGGGTTCTCCACCAATTCCTGTGGTACATGCATGTCTTTCAAGCCTTGAGCGAAGACCTCCCATCCTCGAGGATCCGTGTGCGATCTGCGTTGACGCATCAGATCATTCACTAAATCCGTCATGTGGGTGCCGGGACCACCTGATTCTGTACCAGGAGTTCGCCTTTATCATTCCAAGTCATGTTAGGATTCTGTTTCATCCGTTGTAATACCAGGCCAGCTTGTTTCTTGAACGTTGCAGGTACACTCTTCAGCACTTCGTCTTCCACCCACTGTGGGGCTGTGGGGGCTACCCCACCCGGCTGTTGGAACGGTGCTGAGGTCGGCGGTCTGTCACGTGGTGGTGGTGATGGTGGTGGTGGTGCTGTTGCTGGGGTAGAGCGAGTTTTGTATTGGTCCATGAACGTCATGTACCGTTGAAGCGTCTCATTGTACCGTTGTACTTTCTCACTGTCGCTTAACCCCGGTCTCTGTAAGATCTGTTGCATCTCTCCATCGACGGTGTTTATGGTCTTCACCGTAGGTGGGACAGGGTAGGGCGATTGGAGGGTTTGAAGGAACCGTGGTTCGACGAGGACCATTTTTTTTCGTGTGGTTCATTGTCGGCCGAAGAGTCCACCCAATACTGGACCCAACACAGAAGCGGCCAACGGTGCTAAGATGGCCCCGAGAAAGCCGCCTTTCTGTAACACCTTTTTCTTTTGTGTTTGAGGGACCCGCTTCTGGACTAGGGTTCGGAGACCTGTCTTATGCTTGGCCAACTTGGTCTTCTGAGCCGGAGTCAGTGGTACGTTGCCTTTTAACAGGTTGTACCCGATCTCGCACAGACAGCGTACAAGGTCAGGGTCCGCACCGCGTACAATGGTTCGGACTAACTCGGGTGGGGCCGTCTTCAATACACGGAGCGTGGGGGCGTGCTTTCGTACTCGCGCAGACATCCTGTACAACAAATGCCAGAACCCACAATGCTGCTCTTTTTATCTACCTCAGAGAACACAACCCTGCTGTGGTATTCATTCTTTTTATTACTCCCTATCATCAAACACACAGACCACAGCTGGGGGAGCCACTGTGGGTGTGTTTACATTATTTTTGCATGTACACGTGGTGGGTCTCTCCGGGAAAGATGCCGGTCCGTAGTCGAAGGTGGTCGGGGTGGCTTGCTTGAGGTCGAACAGCATATACCCGTGCTGAGGGGTTGTGGCATCTTTAAAGGCTTCCAACGCAAACGGTGTGCGGCCGGGATACATCTGTCTCGCCAGGTACAGCAGTTGAGTGGTATCTCTCGGGTTTTTGAAGACCACCAGGTAGTGGGCATTTAAGCTGATGTTCCGATGTTCTTTGTTTTTACTGCACAATGTAGATGATGCTGAGCCGTCGATGGTGGCTGCCTTTGGTAAAGAGTTGGGTGACCCGCGCATCATCCAGAACCACCAAGGTGTCGGGTTCCAAATCGGCCAGGTTGGGTAGGCCTTCCACGAACGTGATATGGGGCATTGCTGCATACGCTGCCTGCCATTCTCCGTAACACCACACGACTCGAGCAATGGGTGGGGTGATCATGCTGTCGGCGTGTTGAAGGAGCTTCCTGACGAAGTGCGTTTTGCCGGAACCCGTCGGTCCTGCGATGACGCAAGTGAAGGGATGCTGCCACCCAGGGTCCATGGTTCGAGGTGTATCCGTTGTCGTGGTAAATTTCGTACGAGTGAACTGGAGTGGTGGTGGGTACAACGTCGGTCGTCGTTGTCTGTTCACTGTCAGGGATGATGATGATGGGGGTGGGTACAACGTGGGTCGTCGTTGTCGGTTCACTGTGAGGGATGAAATCCGGTGGGTGTTCAGACGTAGTGGGCGTACTTGGTGTAGGTGTAGAGCTTACACTCGTTGTGGCTTGTACAGGGGATGTGGTGGTGATGACTGGGCTTGATACGACTGATGCTCTCTGTAGACCGGTTTCACTGGTGGCTGGTGTTCTCAGTTGGTTAAGTAACGTGCTGACATAGGCTACGTCGTAAAACACACCTCCGTACAACACACTCAGCAGGGTTAGCCACCCCAAAGCCCACTTGTGCTTTGCGCGTTTTGGGAGACGCTCTCTTCAGAGGCAGCTGCTGTTGGTCCATAGCACTGTGGTCGGACATGGAATGAAGGAGGACGACAGTGGTGTCTCGCTTTATAGTCGTTTCACCTGGTTGGCAGCGACCCAGGAATTGAAGGAACTGGGCCAACCTTGCCATTTGACGAAATGAAACAGTTTGCCACGTCGACGTTCCGTTTTCAAAATCTGCTCCACCGTGTAATAGTCTTGCTGTGTTTTTACGACAGGCTGTAATTCCGTCTCGTAAAACGTCCCTAGCAACGGTTCCCCTTGAACATCTTCCAGTTCATAGACTCGCCGCTGTCGGGGTAGGCGCCGTTTAATCAGGAAGTGCTCATCGCTCCAATTGGGCAAGTAACTTTTCTCGAACTTGCCCTTGACTTTACTGATCCGTACAGGGTCCCCGACCTTGTACACCGCCTTCGTCGTTCGCTGCGATGGCCTGGGGTACAAGACACGCCGGACTTAGGCTTCATTGCGTTGGGTCACGGTAATGGGGGCTCTCTCTATACTCCGATGATAGGCTCGATTGTAACCACTCACAAGTTTCGGGAGAACATCGATGTACCGCCTTGTATTCTTATAGGTGAAATATTTATACATACGGCCTTTGAATGTCCTGTTGAACCTTTCCACCACGGAAGCCTTGGTCTCGTTGTACGTATGGAAGAAAAACATCTTCTGGGCTTTCAGAAAGGCTTGGAACGGTCTGTTGAGGAATTCCGTGCCTTCTTCGGTTTGCAAATACAAAGGTTTGCGCCCGGTCTTGAAGATGTCTTTGAACGCCGCTATGAGATTCGCCCCCGTTTCCGTCCGGATGGGTACCACCCACGCATACTTGGATAGGATATCGATGCACGTCAAGATATACCGATTCTCATCGTTGTGTTTGGCAAAGGCGCTCATATCGACCAAATCCGTTTGCCACTGGGCATCTATTCCTCCCACGATGACGCGGTTCCGTAGAAAATGGCGACGGACAGATCGATGTAAGGTATAGGTGTCTTGTTTTCTTAACCAATCTCGGACTTGGGCACGTTGTATCCCCTGGGGCTTGGCCGCTCGATAGAGAGCCGACAATGCACTATAGGCCGCCGGACTGTCGGGACTGTAGTATAAGTTATCCAACACCTTCTCCCAGCGCTTCATGGTGACACAATGATGAAGGACCCTGGCTCTATCGTTTATTTATAACGGGTATATCTTGGGCCGGAGTTTCTTTCTGATTTTCTTCATTGGCTTTCACAGTGTCCATGGTCAATGACCAGTCCAACTCGTCTGATGACCGCTTGATAAACACTTCATCCACATCTACCACGGCATCTTCCAATGCAGACCATAGATCAGGGTGAAGGGTAAAATGCACTGTACCCCTATCTAGCCGAGCCAATTGAGCAAAGAAAGGGCCGCGTCGGATGTACACATCGTGACACAAGTGGATGAGATCGCCGTTCAGTTCACCAGACAACACCCGTTTGAATTTGGTCCAGCCCTCCCGGGACAGACGAATGTGAGCCGGGCACGGTTGTGTAGGGTCCGCGTCACAGATGTCTCCCACCTCCTCCATGATATCGATCTTATCCGCATACACGTGCAGGAAAACCTCGGGGGTCAAGCTGAGATACGCCAATATCATATGCTCCGCCATGGTCAGTACGTGAATGGTACCGGATTTGACTGTCTCTCGTATTTATAGGGACAACCCCGTGAGATCAAAAGGATCAGGTGGTCATGTCACTAGGCTGACTGAGTCTAGCCGGGTAATCAATGGCATCGTCGTCATCGTGTTCATGTAGTTGTTCATGGGGTTCAGCCAGCGCGTCCTCCATAGCACGAGCCCACGCCAACTGGTCTGATGATCGCTCGTCCGGTGTAAACAGCTGGTCCACATTAGGCACCACTTTCTCCAAGGCTGACCACAGAGCGGGGTCTAGGGTGAAGCCTCGCGTGGGGTCTTGGTAGCGGCCCAGGCGTAGGAAGAGGGAGGTACGGTATACGTAGATGGCACTGTCTATGTGGATGAGGTGTCCGTCGAGCTCACCGCTCAACATCCGTTTAAATTTGGTCCAGCCGTCACGAGGTAGTGTCACCGTATTCGATACGGTCTCAGCGGGCGACCAGCAAATAGCTCCACGGTCTTCCACCAGGGTGACTTTATCTTCATAGACGTGTAACCCCACCTGGGGTGTAAGGGTCGGGATGGCTCGTAGGTCGGATGACATGCTTGCTCCAAATGTCGAACGGTGAATGACACACACTCTGTCTGACCCTGGTATTTATAGTGTCAATACCACAGCGCCAGGGTCAATAGGGCACAGACTAGTATGAGGCCAACCAGCCGGCGCTGGTTCCGGCGTGAGCGCTCGTGGTCCATAGCCCGAGCATCAAGGATGGCTATCATAGTCCAGTAGTGGTGAGTGATGGCACGCCTCTCCATCGAGTGCACTCTGTGGAGGACCGCCTCTGTGAACTCGTTCAGGATCTGGCGTCGTCCCTCGTTGTCGTCGCCATCTGCAAACATGGACCGGACCACTGCTCGGTAACCCGTGAATGAATTCACCACGGTGGCATACTGTAAAATGCGAGTCGCATGGGGCTGGATCTCCGCCATGGCTCTGCAACCATAGAAATGAAGGTGTAGGATCCAGAGGGACGTGTTTTATAGACCAGATGTAGCTCTACGGGTGTAGTCCGTGATACGTACTATTCTGATGGGTTAGTCCAAAAAAGGGAGCAACAACACAGATTACATTTTTATTATGCGTGAACATCATAGGAATGCATGTACTGACCTGTCTGTGGGGGTTTCCCACAATGGCGTTCACCTTCGTGTCTTTTCGGGTACGTCCGTGTCTTTTCGTTAAAGTCCGTGTCTTTTCGGTAAAGTCCGTGTCTTTTCGGATCGGTGACGTCCGTGTCTATCATCCGGTTACTTCACGTCTGCGCAATGCGGCTCAGTCGTACACCAGTACACCAGTCTCGATCCTCGACTTGGGGTAGAGTGTGCTAAAAATAGATCACCAGCTAGCGTGCTATAAAAGAGGAGCGGCCTTGCCGTTTCATCAGACTCTCTGTCAACCACCAAGATGTTCACTTGCACAACTTGCCAGAAGCAGTTTACTCGTCTAGATAATTTACGACGCCACGAGGCCTCCACTCACAACGATGCACGGTATACTTGTTTAACCTGCGCACGGTCATTTAATCGGGAGGATGATTTACTGCGCCACGAACGCTCATTCCACGAGGGCGCGACGGAACAATGTAAGGATTGTGGTCAACTCTTCAAACGACGCAGTCAGTTGAGACGGCATCAGCGTTTGATTCATGCCCCGTCTCCACGGTTTTGGCGACAACTTCCTACTGAAGAGGAGCCGCGGAAGGTCAGACCCAGTGAAGATAAGCCCGGGGAGACGAACGCCACTGGTGATGCGATGACGGAGAGCCCACCTATACCGACAGTTGGGAAGAGCCTGGATTTCCAGCCGGACCCAACCGTTACGGTTTCGAGTGATACGTCATACATCGAACATTTTCTGGACGAGCCCATAAATGTTCCTAGCGATCTCTTACCCGAATATCATCCAGAGAGTGACATCTCTCGGCGCCATTGGATCATGACACGGCCCTGTTTCCACAGTCATCGCCCTATTCAAGATATCTACAATTTCCCACTGACCAAGCTCACCCGTCTACGCAGCTACGTGGAACCCATCTTCAATGACCAACCTACGGCCTTCACGTTAAATGTAGCATTTGGGTACATCTTATGCCATAAGATGACGGATGAATTGCGCTATTTCTATTCCAGTGCCATCCACCCAGTGTACGACCAACCATTTACCATCATTGACCGGAGGTCACTAGAGATGATGCTGGACCAAATGGAACAACTGGATGTCTTGGGGTGGGTCCAACAACAACGACCCAACACCAAGTGGGCAGTGAAGAGGGTGACCAATGTTACATTTTTCCTTACCAAGGTGATTCACCACCGCCATCGGTTGAATGCGTCACTCGTGCACTGATGAATACCATAACATGTCGTACATACTCTCTATGTCTACATGCTGATCATTGACTTGAGCTCAGTAAACATTAAATGTGACGGTGCGTTAAAACATGGTGTTTGATATTTCAATTTTGTTTTGCTGTGAACATACTAAGCATACCCAGGGCGGTTCCCCCAGCCTGGGTATGATGTAACATTGGGGATAATAAACTGTATGAACATTGCTGAACTTGTCGTTATTCATATTGGACCGTCTGACCTTGGAGGTGACCTTTGACCTTTTGACCCGCGCGCGCGCACTGCCGGGGATGAAGCGCGCACTGCCGGGGATGACGCGCACTTCCGGGGATGACGCGTGATGACGCGCGCGCGCCGCTCGCGCTGGGGCCAGGCCAGTGGAAAAGTGCCGGCGGTTGAACATACGGACGTCTAAGGGGAAAAACATGGGAACTCTTCTATGCTTGGAGGTAGCTTTTTAGTGAAAAACCCGGAAGTGACGTCACAACCCCACCACGTGACCTGCGCAGCAGAATGGAAACGACACCCTAGTGTAACTCCCTCACCTAGGCTTCACATGGATACCTCACTCGATCCCATCGACCCACGAGGGGCCCACCACCACCCCAACACGTCTATTTCTATACTACGGCCAGACTGCGCATGCGCAGAATGCTCATAGTTCAACCCCACACCCAGCCCATCAGATGCCCCTTCAAGAAGGCTTCACTTGGATACCTCACTCGACCCCATTGGACCATTCGTGGCTCCCCTAGCTCCAACACGTCTAGCGGGACCCATACAGGGTCCAGTTTTCGACACTAGGTGACCACATCCCGACAAAAATGGCCAGTTTTCGACACCGGATGTGCCACCATCTTGAACATACGTGCCGCCATCTTGGATATGTCCCATAATGCACCGGGTCAAAATACTCGCTTCTGATTGGACGAGAGCTCCGTGGCGGATTTGAAATACTGGCTTCTCATTGGACGAGAGCTCCGCATTGCATCAGAATGATATTCCTACCGCACACCCAACCCATCACATGCCCCTTCACCTAGGCTTCACTTGGATACCTCACACGACCCCATTGCACCATTAGGGACTCCCCTACATCTCAAAACGTCTATGCGCATGCGCAGAATGACGCTAGTTCAACCCCACTAGTCCAGTCAGATGCCCCTTTACCTAGGCTTCACTTTGATACCTCATACGACCCCATTGCACCATTATTGGCTTCACTTTGATACCTCATACGACCCCATTGCACCATTATTGGCTTCGCTAGCTCCCAACACGGCTATTTCCATACCCTTGGGCCACCGCGCATGCGCAGAATGGTGACAACGCCCAAGCCGCTAGTCCAGTCAGATGCCCCCTCACATCAGCTTCACTTTGATACCTCACTCGACCCCATTGGACCATTAGGGACTCCCCTAGCTCCAACACGGCTATTTTCATACCCTTGGGCCACCGCTCATGCGCAGAATGGTGACAACGCCCAATGCGCTAGTCCAGTCAGATGCCCCTTCACCTAGGCTTCACTTTGATACCTCACTCGACCCCACTGGATCAGTAGTAACTCCCCTAGCTCCAACACGGCTATTTCCATACCCTTGGGCCACCGCGCATGCGCAGAATGGTGACAACGCCCAAGCCGCTAGTCCAGTCAGATGCCCCCTCACATCAGCTTCACTTTGATACCTCACTCGACCCCACTGGACCAGTAGTAACTCCCCTAGCTCCAACACGGCTATTTCCATACCCTTGGGCCACCGCGCATGCGCAGAATGACGCTAGTTCAACCCCACATCCAGCCCATCAGATGCCCCCTCACCTAGGCTTCACATTGATACCTCACTCGACCCCACTGGACCAGTAGTAACTCCCCTAGCTCCAACACGGCTATTTCCATACCCTGGGTCCACACGAGTTGTCTCCCTTGCGTCAATGTGTGCAGATGGCGCTACGATCGACGCCGTGCTGTGGAAAGGGCGCCCCCACACCATCCTGGAGCCGCCATTTTGTTTGTTGATTTTCTGCGGAGATACACGGGACAATAAACGCTCGACCCTAGGGTAGTACAGATGCTAGACTGATCCTATTAACATAGTACAACACCTATAGATTATGTTTATTACTATTATATGGCTTAGAGGTTTTTTTGAGGGTAATGTGAGTCACACACGCCGCCATTTTGACCACACACACACACACGCCGCCATTTTTACCACACACACACACACGCCGCCATTTTGACCACACACACACACACACCGCCATTTTGACCACACACACACACACACGCCGCCATTTTGACCACACACACACACACCCCACCATTTTGACCACACACACACACACGCCGCCATTTTGACCACACACACACACACGCCGCCATTTTGACCACACACACGCCGCCATTTTGACCACACACACACACGCCGCCATTTTGACCACACACACATCATGGCTTGATCACGTGATCAAGTTCCTCCTCAATCCTCCTCAAATGCACTCAGATTCAGGGGTCAATTAGCGTCAATTTCACGGGACCCTACTACTTAAGTCATATGGTAGAGATAGAATTTAGATTTGATTTATTTCATGACATGTTATAGCATCGTCTGATATGATCTGGGACGATATACGACATATGAATATTACTGTACCAAACACCTGATAGCATCGTGCACAAAATACAAACAAACGAGGACTGGCCGATATCCGCGCTTGCATTAACAATGAGAAAACTGATGGATACGTTCCCTTGCGGCTCTTTTTACGTTCTGTTTACGGTGTTACGTCTATAAATCTTTATATGACCGTGTGAATCAGCATTTATCCATAGCCTCTAGGCTCCCGCATACCAATTTTTTTAATTGCATATTTCAGAAAATTATATTCACTAGAATTTGGCTATCGGGCTATGCCTATATAGCCTGTGATACATACATTTGTAACAACTGCAGTTTTTAGTATAGCAAAACAAACCAAAAAAAACAAAAAAACAAACAAAGCTCAATGAAATTGAAAATGCAAAACAAACAAGAAGAGATTCTGGTCGACCTGGTTAAAACCGACCGAAACAGGTCACAAACCGCCATTGAAGTTTCTGGGTGTAAGATGATTATCAGGACTTGACTTCCGGCGAACAATGATTGGCCATTATACCTGATTTGGCCAGAAATGGTCTGTGCATGGCGTGTTTTAAAATGTTTCTTAAATATTCGACTCTCAAATATATCAAAACCGCATTTTCAAATTTTAATCAGAAGAAAAACTGGGCCAGTTTAATTGGCCACCTCTGAAATTTGCTGTAATGGTTTCGGACTGGATGACCCTATTTCTGGCGGCCTTATCTCGAAAAAAAAATGGTGCGGAATGTATGCTGAATTTTCCATTTGTTTGAGCGGAAAGGCCAGGCTACCTGGTGTGGTGTGTCATTTGTGTCGGCGAATAATAGGGAATATAGTTTTCTCAAGGTGTACTCTGCCAATTTACTAAATATTAAGTAAGGAGATTAATTAGTGGTTTGTGACCTACAGAGCCTCTGGTTTTGACCGGGCTCAGAAGTTTCTTTTTAATAGAGAGCTACATGTAGTTCAGTAACTTTTCAAGCTTAATGTGTCCTCATGCTCAGGTTAGGGTTAGGATAGTAGTATATAGCGAGCATAAGCCCGCAACTTGACCTATGACCTCAGAAATTTGCATATCACGTGACAGAGCTCAAAGGTCAATGAGTGCACTTGAGTTGACCTGTATCCTTTCATCTTGTCTTTGACCTTGGATCATGTTTAGACATGTTGGGGTTTTTCCCATCACGTGCGGTGTGACGTCACTTCCGGTCTGGGTGAATGGGGCGTATGAACCTGATAGCACATGTACTGACCTGTCTGTGGGTTTTTTTCCGTACAATGTAGTTCACTTTCGTGTGTTTTCGGTGCGAAGGGTATTTTCTTTCCGATTAGGGAACATGATAGGCCATGTACTGTCTGTGGGTTTTTTCCCGCCAGAATTTCGCTATCGTCTGCTTGGGGTTGTTACGTGCCGAACACCTGGCTCCCCGAATTGCAACATTGTTGCACAATGATTGCCCTATATCCGGGTCCTATACCACTGATGGGATGCGTGTACTGTATTTGGGGAATCACGGGGAGATCAGGTGATAGTTCAAGGTCATATTGAATGATAGGAATGCGTGTACTGACCTGTTCATCTGTGGTTTACATCCGGGCACTTATATCCGGGTCCTTTAGCTGTGTGTTCCGAGTTTACACGAGAACAGTCGGGTAGTTACGGGGGAAGACACGGAGGTGACCGAAGATGTCACGGAGGTGCCCGAAGAGACACGGAGGTTACCGAAGATGTCACGGAGGTCACCGAAGAGACACGGAGGTGGCCGAAGATGTCACGGAGGTTACCGAAGAGACACGGAGGTGCCCGAGGAGTCACGGACGTTACCGAAAAGACACGGAGGTGACCGAAGAGACACGGAGTTTGCCGAAAAGACACGAATGTCACGGAAAAACGTATAAAAGAGGGAATTTTTAGGGAATTGCTTCATTCATTGCCCTGCCGACCGGAGCTACCTGACCAGCCTGCCTCACCAGCCCACTCAAGACCTGCCTGAACAGCCATGGACTCCTCTCACCGAGCTAAGCTGATGCAGCACCGTGATTGAGATCAGCGTGGATGTGCTGTAATTGAGGGGCTAATAAAAAGATTGACCTGTAATCTTTGATTGTTGCTCTCTTTTTGAACTAACCAATCAGAATAGTACGTACATCGGACTACATCCGTAGAGCTACGTATAGGCGCGCATGTGTGACATAGTGTATAAAACACGCCCCTCTGTATCCCACACCTCATTCCTACGGGTACAGAGCCATGACGGACACTCATCCCTATGCGACTCGCATTTTACAGCATGCGACCGTGGTTAATTCACTCACGGGTTACAGAGCAGTGTTTCGATCCATGTTTGGAGATGGCGACGACAACGAGGGGCGACGCCAGATCCTGAAAGAGTTCACAGAAGCGGTCCTCGACAGAGTGAAGTCGATGGAGAGGCGTGCTATCACCCACCACTACTGGACTATGACAGCCATCCTTGATGCCCGGACTATGGACCACGAGCGCTCACGCCGGAACCAGCTACGGCTCGTTGGCCTAGTAATGGTCTTTGCCCTACTGACCCTGACTCTGTGGCAATGACAACGACAGAAAAAGAACGGCTTTTCAGAGCCTCCACAGATGCGCTTATGTGCAACCGATATATACGAGGGTCAGTCACAGTGTGCGTCATTCACCGATGGTCATTGGGTCAACCATGTCACCGAGGGACCTGACCATAAATACGAGAGACAGCCAGAGTGTGTGTCATTCACCGTTCGTCATTGGGTCAACCATGTCACCAGTCCTACGAGCCATCCTTCCCCTTACACCCCGGGTGGGGTTACACGTCTATGAAGATAAAGTCACCTCGTTGACGACCGTGGAGATGTTTGCTGGTCGCGCGCTGAGGCCGTATCGAATACGGTTACGCTACACCGTGACGGCTGGACCAAATTTAAACGGGTGTTGAGCGGTGAGCTCGACGGAAACCTCATCCACATAGACAATGCCATCTACGTACACCGTGGACCCTTCTCCCCACGCCTGGGCCGTTACCAAGACCCTACGCGAGGCTTCACCCTAGACCCCGATCTGTGGACAGCCTTCGAGAAAGTGGTGCCTATTGTGAACCAGCTGTTTACACCGGACGAACGGTCAGCTGTTCAGTTGGGTTGGGCTCGTGCCTTGAGTGAAGCGGCGGCAGAACCCAATGAACAAATTACCAAACCTAGCAATGAAGCGGAGGCGGACCACGATGCCATTGATTATCCGGCTAGACTGTCAGTCCAGTAACATGACCACCCTATCCTTTGATCTCACGGGGTTCTTCCTATCAATACGAGAGACAGTCAAATCTTGCACTATTCACGTACTGATCATGACGGAGCCAGTACGGGCGTATCTCAGCTTGACCCCCGAGGTCTTCCTGCACGTCTATGCGGATAAGGTCGATATCATGGAGGAGGTAGGAGACATCTGTGATGCAGACCCTACACAACCGTGCCCGGTTACTATTCGTCTGTCCCTGGAGGGCTGGACCAAATTCAAACGGGTGTTGTCTGGTGAACTGGACGGCGATCTCATCCACTTGTCACGATGTGTACATCCGACGCAGCCCCTTCTTTGCTCAATTGGCTCGGCTAGATGGAGGTACAGTGCATTTTACCCTTCACCCTGTTCTATGGTCTGCATTGGAAGATGCCGTGGCAGATGTGGATCAACTGCTTACGGAGGAAGAGCGGTCATCAGACGAGTTGGACTGGTTATTTACCATGGACAATGTGCTGGCAGAAGCCAACGAAGAAAATCAGAAAGAAACTCCGGCCCAAGATATACCGTTATAAATAAACGATAGAGCCAGGGTCCATCATCATTTGTCACCATGAAGAGCTGGGAGAAGGTGTTGGATAACTTATACTACAGCCCCGACAGTCCGGCGGCCTATAGTGCATTGTCGGCTCTCTATCGAGCGGCCAAACCTCAGGGGATACAACGTGCCCAAGTCCGAGATTGGTTAAAAAACAAGACACCTATACCTTACATCGATCTGTCCGTCGCCATTTTCTACGAAACCAGGTCATCGTGGGTGGTATAGATGCCCAGTGGCAAGCGGATTTGGTCGATATGAGCGCCTTTGCCAAACACAACGATGGGAATCGATATATCTTGACGTGCATCGATATCCTGTCGAATTATGCGTGGGTGGTACCCATCCGGACGACAACGGGTGCGAATCTCATAGCGGCGTTCAAGGACATCTTCAAGACAGGGCGCAAACCCTTGTATTTGCAAACCGCCGAAGGCACGGAATTCCTCAACAGACCGTTCCAACAGTTTCTGAAAGCCCAGAAGGTGTTTTTCTTCCATACGTACAACGAGTCCAAGGCTTCCGTTGTGGAAAGGTTCAACAGGACATTCAAAGGCCACATGTATAAATATTTTACCTATAAGAATACAAGGCGGTACATCGATGTTCTCCCAAAACTTGTGAGTTGATACAATCGAGCCTATCACCGGAGTATAGAGAGAGCCCCCATTACCGTCACCCAACGCAATGAAGCCCAAATCCAGCGTGTCTTGTACCCCAGGCAATCGCAGCGAACGCCGAAGGAGGTGTTCAAGGTCGGGGACCCTGTACGGATCAGTAAAGTCAAAGGTCAATTTGAGAAAAGTTACTTGCCCAACTGGAGCGATGAGCACTTCCTGATTAAACGGCGACTACCCCGACAGCAGCGAGTCTATGAACTGGAAGATCTTCAAGGGGAACCGTTGCTAGGGACGTTTTACGACACGGAATTACAGCCCGTCGTAAAAACAAAGCAAGACTACTACACGGTGGAGCAGATTTTGAAAACGGAACGTCGACGTGGCAACTTTCATTTCGTCAAATGGCAAGGCTGGCCCAGTTCCTTCAAGTCCTGGGTCGGACTACGGACCGGAATCTTTCCCGGAGAGACCCAACACGTTTACATGCAAAAATAATGTAAACACACCCACAATGGCTCCCTCAACTGGGGTGTGTGTGTTTGATGATGGGGATAATAAAAAGAATTAATACCACATCATGGTTGACTTTGTCTCTGTTCGATATCAGGAGGTAGCCCGCAAAAGGATAAAAAGAGCAGAGATGTGGGTTCTAGCATTAGTTGTACATGATGTTTGCGCGAGTACGGAAGCACGCCCCGACGCTCCGTGTATTGAAGACGGCCCCACCCGAGTTGGTCCGAACCATTGTACGCGGTGCGGACCCTGACCGTGTACGCTGTCTGTGTGAGATAGGGTACAACCTGCTAAAAGGCAACGTACCACCGACTCCGGCTCAGAAGACCAAATTGACCAAGCATAAGACAGGTCTCCGAACCCTAGTCCAGAAGCGAATCTCTCAAACACAAAAGAAAAAGGTGTTACAGCAAGGTGGCTTTCTCGGGGCCATCTTAGCACCGTTGGCCGCTTCCGTGTTGGGTCCAATATTGGGTGGAGTCTTCGGCCGACAATGAACCACACGAAAAAAATGGTCCTCGTCGAACCACGGTTTCTTCAAAACCTCCAATCGCCCTACCCTGTTCCACCTACGGTGAAGACCATAAACACCCTCGACGAAGAGATGCAACAGATCTTACAAAGACCGGGCTTAAGCGACAGTGAGAAAGTACAACGGTACAGTGAGACGCTTCAACGGTACATGACGTTCATGGACCAATACAAAACCTTCTCTACCCCAGCACTACCACCACCATCACCACCACGACGCGACACACCGCCGACCTCAGCACCGCTCCAACAGCCGCTATTACCAGGGGTACCACCCACAGCCCCACAGTGGGTGGAAGATGAATACCTGCATCGTTCAAGAAACAAGCTGGCCTGGTATTACAACGGATGAAACAGAATCCTAACACGACTTGGAATGATAAAGGCGAACTCCTGGTAGAGAATCAGGTGGTGCCCGGTACCCACATGACGGATTTAGTGAATTACCTGATGCGTCAATGCAGGTCGCACACGGATCCTCGAGGATGGGAGGCCTTCGCTCAAGGCCTGAAAGACATGCATGTACCACAGGAATTGGTGGGGAACCCCCACCGCTGGGCCTTTATGTAGCGGACCCAGCAATCACCGAGTGGCCCACTACCTTCTTGGGAAGCCGAATGGGAACCGGAGTCGCCCCACAAAACACCACCACAACGGGCACCTTCTTTTCAGGCCTTTAAAAAACCATCCTTGATCAGGACACCCCATATCTCCAGAGCCGTGAGACGTAGCAAGTCACCGCCACGAACACGACGCCGGACACAACCGCCGAAGGCCTGGAACACCTATTAAAACCAACAGCAGCAGCAGGACAGCTCAGTCGCCATGTTTTACCTCACCCTACCCAGTAACAGTTCGCTGGATGTGTTTCCTGACAACACCTTGGCCAAGTACGTCACCCAGTTACCGCAACCGTTGCATTTACCTGGACGATGGGTATGTGGCCTCGTGAATATCCAATACCCTTACTCGTGGTACAACGTGCGAGCCAATGAAGTGTGCGAGGTGACCTACGAAGGCAAAAACACCCGACTCACCCTCCCCGAAGGCCAATACGATACCCCCAAGGAGTTCATGGGTGGACTGACAAGACTGTTGCATTATAAGGCTCTACGGGAGGTCACGAATACTTCAAAACCCATCAAATCTTTTCCCTTCAAGAATCACGTGGACTTCGATTACAACGCACACAACGACAAGGCACAGATCCTTCTCACCGCTAACGTGAGTGTCGTACTGAGTCCTATCCTACAGCAAATGCTGGGTCTCGCTCACGCGACCTACACGGGTCCATCCGAGGACCATGGCCAGATCCCGATGGATATGAAGTCGGGTATGTACGGACTCTACGTCTACTCGGACGTAGTCGACAACCACATCGTTGGCGATATCAACACACCTCTGTTACGGGTGGTCCCCATTAAAAAGACGTATGGAGATCAAATCACCCACGGTTTCACCCACATGCTCTACCTGCCCGTACGACAAACCGACATCAACACTATCACGGTGGATATAAGAGACGACACGGGACGACTGGTGGCATTCGAACGAGGAAAAGTGGTGCTGACACTTCATTTTCGACAAGCACGTGCTCCCCACTTTGCATAATGAAAGTCCCTTACGAGTGCGATGCCGCGACGAACACGACGCCGGACACAACCGCCGAAGGCCTGGAACACCTATTAAAACCAACAGCAGCAGCAGGACAGCTCAGTCGCCATGTTTTACCTCACCCTACCCAGTAACAGTTCGCTGGATGTGTTTCCTGACAACACCTTGGCCAAGTACGTCACCCAGTTACCGCAACCGTTGCATTTACCTGGACGATGGGAATGTGGCCTCGTGGATATCCAATACCCTTACTCGTGGTACAACGTGCGAGCCAATGAAGTGTGGTACGAGGTGACCTACGAAGGCAAAAACACCCGACTCACCCTCCCCGAAGGCCAATACGATACCCCCAAGGAGTTCATGGGTGGGCTGACAAGACTGTTGCATTATAAGGCTCTACGGGAGGTCACGAATACTTCAAAACCCATCAAATCCTTTCCCTTCAAGAATCACGTGGACTTCGATTACAACGCACACAACGACAAGGCACAGATCCTTCTCACCGCTAACGTGAGTGTCGTACTGAGTCCTATCCTACAGCAAATGCTGGGTCTCGCTCACGCGACCTACACGGGTCCATCCGAGGACCATGGCCAGATCCCGATGGATATGAAGTCGGGTATGTACGGACTCTACGTCTACTCGGACGTAGTCGACAACCACATCGTTGGCGATATCAACACACCTCTGTTACGGGTGGTCCCCATTAAAAAGACGTATGGAGATCAAATCACCCACGGTTTCACCAACATGCTCTACCTGCCCGTACGACAAACCGACATCAACACTATCACGGTGGATATAAGAGACGACACGGGACGACCGGTGGCATTCGAACGAGGAAAAGTGGTGCTGACACTTCATTTTCGACAAGCACGTGCTCCCCACTTTTCATAATGAAAGTCCCTTACGAGTGCGATGCACGCAGCTATATGGATTATTATGCCCAACAGGCCGGGGGTGGCTTTCCGGTCTTTAGCGGTGCACGCATGCAACGAGGACATGGGCTGGGGAACATACTCGGCAGCATCGTCAAAACGTTCCTGCCCTTGGTGACGCGTGGGGTGAAAGCGATCGGCAAACAAGCGGTACGCAGTGGACTGCAAGTGGCCGGTGATGTCTTGGGTGGCACGGCACCCAAAGAAGCCTTGAAACGGCGGGCCAAAGAAGCGGGAGGCGTCTTGGTGGCCAAAGCACAACGCACCGTAGGGAATAAAAGAGCTGCCCCACCGAGACCACGCACCAGTCGACGACCGACCCAGCGACGACGCACATCGAAGGCGCAGGATATCTTTTCTTAAACATGTCCTTAATCCACGCAGAGTCCTGTCCCTCCACCAACAGTGAATTTGATTTGTGTACCGTGCCGCCCACACAGACCAGTGCCGAACAAGGATTATGGATGGAGCATCTCCCGCTCTCCAGCATCAACGAAACAGGGCCCATCGAGTTCAACATCAGTAATGCAGATACGGCCTATGTGGATTTAGCCCATACATACTTGTATGTGAAAGCCAAGGTCGTCAAAGGGGATGGCTCCAGAATCATCCAAGCTGCAACGGTGGGCCCGACGAATCTCTGGCTGCACTCGATGTTTCAACAGGTGGATATTTTTCTCAGCGACAAACTCATCAGTGACTCGACCAACACGTACCCCTATCGAGCCTACATCGAGACACTGTTGTCGTATGGCCGAGAGGCTAAAAAATCTCAGCTGACAGCCGCTTTATTCTACCAGGACACACCCGAGTACATGGACACGGTGGGCAATGTAGGATATAACAAACGGAAGGCTTTCACTGCGAACGGTGCCTCGGTGGATCTCATGGGTCGACTACACCCAGACATGTTCATGCAAGACCGGTACCTCTTGAACAAGATCCCCATCAAAATCCGACTGATATGGGCGCCTCCGACCTTCGCCTTGATGGCCACTAACGTAGATGGGCATGCAGCTGACTATAAGATTGTTATCCAAGACGCAGTCCTGTATGTCCGAAAAGTGAAACCGAATCCAGCCGTTCAATTGGGACACATGAAAACCTAGGAAACAAAACCAGCCCAGTACCCTATCCGACGTGTACAAACCAAAGTGTTCTCTGTGCCTGCTGAAAATATGAGCGCCAAGAAAGAAAACCTGTTCCTGGGGGAACTACCCAAGCGATTGATCCTGGCCTGTGTGGAAAATACCAGTTTCAGCGGAGCCTACCCAGAGAATCCGTTTGACTTTGAACATTTCGGCATCAATTTTGTGGCCCTGCATGTGGATGGACAACATGTCCCAGCCACGGCCTATCAGAGCCTGTTTACAGCCGCCCGTCAAATCAACCAGGACGAATGGAATATGATCAGTCGGAAGGACTACGCGAACGGATACACGTTGTTCTGTTTCGATCTGACCCCCACCTTAGAGAACGACCATCAGCTGGCTCTGGTCAAGCAAGGCAATTTACGGTTGGAAATCCACTTTGCACGAGCCCTCGGGACCACCGTCAATGTGATCTGCTACGCCGAGTTTGACAACATCATTCAAGTGAACAAGGCGCGCAACGTCCTGTGTGACCTTTCCACCTAACATGGATACAGACCAGATAACCACCGTGCTGGAGAATGACCCAGGGACACGTATGGTCTTTCAAGGGGTGTTCGCCCGAGATGTGTTCCCATTAGACCGTATGTATCCTGCTGCATACGTTCTCAACACGGACCCGATGGATCGGCCCGGTGAACATTGGGTGGCCGTGTACTTGACAGAACAGCAGGGCGAATACTTTGACCCGTACGGCCTGCCACCCCTCCATCCGGATTTAACAGACTTCATGGATCAAGGCACAGAGACGTGGTCTTGGAACAGTCAAACGTTGCAAAGGCTGACCAGTAGCTTGTGCGGACAATATTGCTTGTATTACCTGTACCATCGATGCCGGGGAAGGACCTTATCTACCATCGTACAGATGTTTGACGAGTACCCCAAGGCCGAGGACCGCGATGTACTCGTATATGACTGGGCCGCCCATCGATCATTACAATGTACAAG
The DNA here is from genome assembly GCA_036873755.1 of Hanleya hanleyi. Lineage (NCBI taxonomy): Eukaryota > Metazoa > Mollusca > Polyplacophora > Lepidopleurida > Hanleyidae > Hanleya > Hanleya hanleyi. The sequence continues at coordinate 35,417 of JAVTVY010020169.1, forward strand.
CCCCGTTCTGGGCATTAGTTCTTTCCATGTACAAGCCCCCTGTTCTGGGCTTAAGTTTACAAGCCCCCTGTTCTGGGCTTCAGTTCTTTCAATGTACAAGCCCCCTGTTCTGGGCTTCAGCTCTTTCAATGTACAAACCCCCTGTTCTGGGCTTCAGTGTTCACGTGGTTATTCTCACGTTGTTGTTGTTCACTGAAGAAAAAAATGAAATCTCACCAAAAAACCATGTCTTGTGTGTTTTCTATATGAGCATAGTGCATGAAGTCTATAACAGACATGTGAGGATTCGATCAATGAATGGACTGAGAAAAGTAGCCAATCAGTGGCCTAGGATGGGGCCAAATGTAACCCATCAATGTCCCGAAAACAATGCAAGAGCACTGCAGTAAAATAGAGAGCCAATGAAATCAGCCCACAGACCAAGTACATGTTTTGGTCTAGGTTACGAGCGGGCATTCCAACATTTGACGAGGAGTTACAAGTTACAAGAGCCAGAGGTGGAGTGAAGTGAGAAACAAAATGAGATCTCACCAAAAAACCTTGTCTTGTGTGTTTTCTATATGAGTATAATGTATGAAGGCTATAACAGACATGTGGGGATTCGGTGAAACTGGCTTTGAACACCGTATTAGCCAATCAGTGGCCTAGGATAATCCGAAATTCACCCGCGCACTTCCGGTGATGCCGCGCACTTCCGGATAACTCGCGCGCGCGCGCGCTGCGGCCGAGGCGGGGCGGGCCGGGCCGGGCCGGGGAAAACCAGGACCAGGTCAATACATGCATCCCATAGGTCACGTCCGATTCACGCAGACCGGAACTGATGTCATACACCTGCGCACTCCCCATGATGGAAAAACCCCAGAACGAAGTCAGTACATCCATACAGTCAGACGAGGTCAAAATACTCGCTTCTGATTGGCTGTCAAAGGTCACGATATGCAAATTTTGGAGTAATTGGTAAATGATAATTCACGAGTAGAAATGGTTGTAGAGATTTAAACTGTAGATTTAAACTTGCAATACATTTTTCAGCCTATTACAGTTCTATTTGGTTATCTTCCCTGTCTTTCTTTTCTTTCTTGTTTGAGTGCATGTAATTTGAAGAGCTCTTTGTGCAGATCAAGAAAAATACATGCAACAGTCCATGAATATTTCAGAATGGAAAGAGAACATTTCTGAATACCGGAAAATTATTACGTAAATGATTTGACCACCACTGGATTTCAGAAAGTTACCATGAAAAGATAATGGAGAGGGTCTTGAGGGGTAAGCTTGAATGGCGAAAATTTCAAACTGTAACTCAATACACACATTTCGTGAAAATGTAAATGAATACAGGCAAAGGGAAATATCCCGCTATTTTTTAAAATGAATTACATTTATACTGGTATCATTTAATACTAAATTACTGCCCAAACATGCTTTCTAATGAGAATGAGCTAGCTCCACAAAATCACTCGACATGCACCTCTAAAATCTGTGGTTTAGCAGACGACATATTTGAGCAGGAAAGTAGTACCACTGGAAAATTAACGAATACACGCATAAAATTAGATAAATACAAATGTGACTTGAACATATCAGACCTGAAACTATACACGAACATTAAAAACACAGAAACCTGGACACTCTAAAGAAGGAAGTATTGGGCCTCTTTCTTGTCGTGTAAGCACTCTAACTTGTACTGTATTAGCAAGACGCAGAGCCGGTCAATTTCTTCAGCATTACAACATGTATCTGATTGACCCTTCGGATTAAATATTTGATCCCTAGGGTCAAACATAGATACATAAAAACACGTTTTTCTCGATTTCGATCTCCGTTAATATCGCACTTTTCTGACTGAGCAAATTCAATAAAACTCAGGGATCTCTCTGCATATTCCAGTATATTATAGCCATCTTGAATCTATGTATATATCTCTAAGATTAAAATTTTATGGTCAAATTCAAAATGACGGCTATCACACTTCTTATGTTGCTCGTGCAGTTCAAGGCATTATTCTTAGCTCAGTATGCAGATTGATCAAAACCGAGAGATCTCTTTGCTTAATATATTACGCCCATTTTGAATATATTTACATATATCTAAAATTTTGATTCGATGGTCAAATTCAACATGGCGCCTATATGGGGTCATATTAAAATCATACTTTTTCATGTTGCTCGTAAAGTTCCAAGGCATTATTCTTACCTCGTTGTGCCGATTGATCAAAACCGAGAGATATCAAAAGGTAACCCAACATCTTACGCCCAATTTGAAAGTTTTTACCTATCCCTAAGATGAAGATGTTATGGTGAAATTCAAAATGCCGGACATATGTGATCATCAGAAAATCATACTTTGCATGCGGTTCTTACAGTTCAAGGCATTACTCTAAGCTAATTGTGCAAATTTAGCAAAACTAAGAGATCTCTGACCATAGCCTAACAACTTACGCACATTTTGAATCCAATTACATACCGCGGTACATGTATTCCTAATGAGAACAGAAGAGAGAAGAAGAAAATTTATAGAAATAAAGACAAAGATATTCAGCGGTTGCGAGAAGAACAGAAAAAGAACAGACCAGCCAGAGGAGAAGACCTTTATTTAAACGTTCATAATAGCTAAACACTCTATTTCCTATTGTGTGTACTCTTGTGTGTTATTCCTTCATATAGACTAACATGAGGCACCAGAGGTGCTAGAACCCCTCAGCTCTGTAATATTCTAGAAAAAAATATCAGTCATATCACGAGTGTGTGTACATGTGGCAGAGCAGTGTGATCAACAGTTTATTGAGCTGCCTCACTAAATGCCATAGTGTACATGTAAGCAGCGTTTTGTTCGTGTTTTTTTTTACATTTTTGCTTCTAAGCGCCCAGAACTATATTTTATAGTAGACGACTGGTTTGTTTAACACTTGACAATTCAGCTTTCCATTAAAGTCTACTATCGTAATTGTCGCCATCCAACATTTTGAATCTCCAATTATAAAGGCAAACAACAGAGCAGAAGAACGATGGATGCAAGTTACTTTATTCAGAGCAGAAACCCAACTATTAAGGCAAGGTTTACTGATAATTTTATCCACACAGGCCACATCAAGAAAACAGACGTACGTCACCTCAAAATACCGGTAAAGATCGGCTGCTGGTTGTCACATAAATAAATGAAGTCTGCAATAGGGGTTTTAGCGCGTATGGATACCTGAACTTGCTACTTATACTATAAAGGTTATCAAGACGTGAAAGTGATGAAAGTTGCACATTAAGCAATTCCTATAATTAATATCATCACCAACCTTACGTAACTTGAAAAAAACTTGTGGAGATCAAACCTTGGATTACATTGGACTACATTCGCAGGCAGATAAATCCTTGAGAAAAAAATTACGGGTTGGCCATGCATGGGTTATGTCCCCTGGTATTTCGTGGAGAGCATTGATCATTCAGAAAAAAAAAGAAGGATAATTTGGTATTCAGGGACAAAGCGGACAATATTCCGTTGATATTTTGAAAGCAGAATGGAAAGAAAAGACTGATGAAAAGGGAAACATATGAAACGGGCTGTAGAACTACCTTCAATTATTCTTGGAGCAGTTTTCATTTGGGTTGTATCGGGTACCTTATTCAGCAGAGACAATTCCATTACCCGAGGGTTCCCGATTGTCAGTAGAATTTGACCAAAGCATAATTCATAATAAAACTTGTTATTTTAATTTTTTTTTTAAAATGATTCCACTATATCAATAACCCAAAAGATACAAAAGGCACACCTACAAAATACATTCTGTACTGGATAGAAGTTTTGAGCATCTGCATCTCAAGATATGGAATGTTAACGAAAATGATACGGACAGACGGACCCACAACAATACCCCTATGCCCATTCGGGCTGAGGGGTTAAAAAAGGAAGGATAATTTGGTATTCAGGGACAAAGCGGGCAATATTCCGTTGATATTTTGAAAGCAGAATGAAGAGAAAAGACTGATGAAAAGGGAAACATATGAAACGCGCTGTAGAACTACCTTCAATTATTCTTGGAGCAGTTTTCATTTGGGTTGTATCGGGTACCTTATTCAGCAAAGACCATTCTATTATCCGAGGGTTCCCGATTGTCAGTAGAATTTGACCAAAGCATAATTCATAAAAAAACTTGTTATTTTAAAAAATTTTAAAAAAATTATTCCACTAAGTCAATAACCCAAAAGATACAAAAGGCACACCTACAAAATACATTCTGTACTGGATAGAAGTTTTGAGCACCTGCCTTCAGTAGCTTTCAAGATATGGAATGTTAACGAAAATGGTACGGACAGACAGACGGACAGACGGACAGACAGACAGACAGAGGAACAGACGGACAGACGGACGGACGGACGGACAGACGGACCCACAACAATACCCCTATGCCCATTCGGGCTGAGGTGTAAAAATGACTCAGTCTCCAACCCTTTGGCCAAATTTACATGAGTTTCAGTTGTTAACTCAGGATTATGAACCCTTAGCTCTCTCTTTAAGTGAAACCTTTCTCAAAGAAGCAGATATACCCTATCATTCCTATGCCCTGCAAGAGCATGGAAAGGCTACAGGCGGTTCTTCAATAATTCTTAAAATGGGTATTTGGCATAGTCCTATTTCTTTGAAGACGGATTTACGGAAGCGTGACTGAGGTACATCATTTTTAGATGACGACTCTATAACGAATATTATGGATTAAGAATACTGATCAGCGATACGGATTTGATATTTTGGAACATCATGATGTCTTGCCGGCATCATTGAAAACTATTGACCGCTTCTCTCTTGCAGGAAACAAGCCTATGTTTATGTATACTTTGTCTTTTTGAATTTGGTGCTAATACTGTTATATGGAAATGGAATAGGTCTTTGGATTATGGACGCGGATATTCTCTAATGGACGACGGCTGGATTATGAATGACGGACTAGACGCTTGTAATTACAAGCTGTAGCACAATTCTGTATTCACATTATGCGCGGTGTACATACATTCATCTGGAGGTCTACGTCTTAGTGAACTTCAGAATCTTTATGATCAGCTCCCTAAACCTTGTATATTGATGGGTGATTTTAACGGCCGTAGTAATTTTTGGGATAAAGAAGAGAATTGTAAAGGAAAAGTTGTTGAAGATTTTATATCAAATAATTCTTTGTGTATTTGTAATGATGTTTCTTATACACATTTTCCACAGCTCATGGAAGCTATTCAGCTTTAGATATCTCACTTTGCGACCTTCGTATACTCGAAGAATTTTCTTGGTCTGTTCATGATGACCTTCGTGGAAGTGACCACTTTCCCACTGTTTTAAAAGCTGTTCATTCAGCTGATGACCCCTCTTTAACAAGGTATAATTTCAAGAAAGCAAATTGGTCAGAATTTGAAAAGCTTTGCTCACAAGAACTACAAGCAGTTTCTTTTGCTGATGTTTCAGATCCTATACAGCTATTCTCAGATATACTGATTGAAATTGCTAGCAGAACCATATCCACATCTTCAGGAGTTGCACACATTAAAAAACCATGGTTTAATGATGAATTCAGAAATGGTGTCTAGAAAATGGCTTCAAATTCTCCAGAGTTAAAACAAATTGTATACACTTTTGCAGAAAATATTTCCAGCACAAAGATCCAGTACTATCAAAGTGGTAAAAGAGGTAAAATTATTAGGAATGTTGTTGACCACCGACTAACATTCAAATCGCATATAAATTGCTTTAAAGCTAAGTACACGAAAGTTCTTGATTTGTTGAAGATAGTTGCCAACTATAAGTGGGGAGGAGATCAGTAAACACTTCTCCATTTATATCGATCACTTGTTCGTTCCAAACTTGATTATGGCTCTATTGTTTACAACGGTGCAAACAAGTCAAACTTGACAAAGCTAGATCCTATTCTCCATCAAGGACTAAGACTTTGCCTTGGAGCGTTCAGAACATCCCCTAAAGAAAGCTTATATGTCGAAGCAGATGAATTTCCTTTACTTGAAGAAACCCTCCATTATTCCACCACTTGGAATTCGTATGAAACTTCACATTGTTACAGCTGGTATTAAACTAACAAGCTCTTGCCAATTTCACCATGGCAGTTAGCTCAACCTGAAGCAGATATTTCTCTAACGAAATATAAACGAGAGATCCTGAAGGATCTTGGCGCCCACCATTGTCCGATAATTGTAAGCTAATGACTAGAACTCGTGGACTTCGAAAGGCTGCCGTTATCTGTGTGATTTTATGGTTCTGATGTTTGACTGTGATCTTTAGAAATACATAGTTTTTCCTATTTCCCAAAATTTGATCATGTGTATAGGTAGTGTTATGTGTGATGCTTTAGTTACCTATTTTGACAGTCATAACAGGTTGAAATATACGAAGTACAATAATTTGATAATTTATTCCATTAATTAATTTGATGCTTCAGAGAAAATTTTAATGAAAACCAGAGTGTCTGAAGTCAATCGACGTTGAAACTACATTTTTTGGCTTGGAACCTTAACCTTCAGTACCCAGCATGGAAAGCATTATGGAGTGATATCCTGTGGCAAGTTATCCACATACCAAATCTGCAAAGAATCCGTTCAGGTTTTTGAAAGTTACCGTCCAGAAGTAACTATTTTTTTACTTGTCTTCCTGGTACTTCAGCTTGTCACCACTACTGAAACTTTTTTTATCACCATACTGTCATGTATTCCAACTAGTTTCTCCATTTTTTTTCAGGCATTGTAGAATTTGAACACACGTTTTTGTTGTTTTTTTTCTCTCGATCGGGAGACGTTGATGACACTGACAGATTTATCTCCTTCCTCTAGCTCTGCATTGCCAACATCAATGTCCTCACTTCATGATGTTGATCATCATCCTAACGCATGGCACGATCATACGTTTATCCGAGACAGCTCAACTTGTTACGAATTTCTAGTTCAATATCTTCTCCACATTTGGCCCTGTGATGGTAAGTCTAAACTCTGCTTTGTTTTTTTTGCAATCTTGCGGACAAAGCGATTTGGGACCCCATGAGACCAAGCTGATGCAATAAGACTGCACGCATAGCGGCAGCCTTAACAAGAGGACCTTTTTGTCCATTGTTACTACCGATTGATTTGTAATTTCGTTTGCAGAATTTCGAATTTGATCGAAAAAGGGACACTGGAAAACACCAAGATATTATCTTTCTAAGTTTCAGGAGTTTCAAGATTTCTAGAAACTGTACTTGATGTCGGTTGTTATAGTACAAGTGAAATGAGCAAAGTTAGTCTGAAAGTGAATGTTCAGAGGATCCTTCGTCTTCGTTTTGTAGTATTTTTTTTGCACGTCGTGTCATCATTGGGTACTGGAAGCGAAGACAAATCTCTTTAACACTTTGGCATGAGCTATGAAACATACTTAAGATTTTATAATTAGGAACGAATGCTAATTCTGTTCTGTTTACTAGTTTGTTATTAGTTTGAGATATCTCTTTCAAGATACCATGCTCGAAAATAGTAAGATGGTACAAACTTAATACTAGTGAAGCAATCCGGTCCGTGCAGTTATGTTGAAACTTTGAAAGTGCCTGAATCTCCCTCAAAACACGCAGTAGTCTACAGTTGTCGAGTTGTGACGTTGTGTCACATTAGTGACATCTCTTTTTGTAGCCGGCCTGTCGGCAGACGAAACACTAAGCGAGTTAACTTGCAACGGCATGGAGTAAAGTAAACTGATTTAAAGTTTGAAGAAATACATTTTAATTCGGAATCATTTGAATCCTTGATATTTAAAGTGAATGTATGGATATTCTCTATAGTAAATATATAGAATATGCCTCACCGTTCGATCCACCGACTCTTGTGATGCAACGTCACAACTCAGGAATATCATATTAATTTGAAGCGTAACTTGGATTTTCGAATCGGACCAAAAAAGGTATCTTGCACAACTAGGCCCCATGTGAGACCTGTGTACCAAATTTGAGAAAGATCCATGCAGTATTTCCTGAGAAATCACGATAACAAAGAAAGATGGGGAAATTCCAAATGGCCGCCTGGTGGCCATATTGGATTTTCGAGTCGGACCAAAAAAGGTATCTTGCACAACTGGACCACAAGGGGAGCCTGTGTACCAAATCTGAGAAAGATCCATGATGTACTTCCTGAGAAATCACCTTTAAAGTTTCATGGGGAAATCTAAGATGGCCGCCTGGTGGCCATATTGGATTTTCAAATCGGACCGAAAAAGGTATCTTGCACAACTAGACCCTAAGGGGAACCTGTGTAGCAAAATTGAGAAAGATCCACACAGCTTTCCCGAGAAATCACGATAACAAAGTTCCATGGGGAAATCCAAGATGGCTGCCTGGTGGCCATATTGGATTTTCAAATCGGACCGAAAAAGGTATCTTGCACAAATAGAACCCAAGGGGAACCTGTGTACCAAATTTGAGAAAGATCCATGCAGTAGTTCCTGAGAAATCGCGATAAGAATGTTTCATGGGAAAATCCAAGAAGGCCGCCTTGTGGCCATATTGGATTCATGCAGTAGTTCCTGAGAAATCACGATAACAAAGTTTCATAGGGAAATCTAAGATGGCCGCCTGGTGGCCATATTGGATTTTCGAATCGTACCAAAAAGGTATCTTGCACAACTAGACTCCAAGGAGAACCTGTGTACCAAATTTGAGAAAGATCCATGAAGTAGTTCCTGAGAAAACGCGATAATAGAGTTTCATGGGGAAATCCAAGATGGCCACCTGGTGGCCATATTGGATTTTCGAGTCGGACCAAAAAAAGGTGTGTTGCACAACTAGACCACAAGGGGAACCTGTGTACCAAGTTTGAGAAAGATCCATGCAGTAGTTCCTGAGAAATCGCGATAACAAGAATTGTTTACGGACGGACTGACGGACTGACTGACGGACGACGGACCACGGACGAAATGTGATTTGAACACCCCACCATCTGGTGATGGTGGGCTAAAAAGCAGACACGAGCCAGCTCTAGTATACACAAGGATTTGGTCTACTGCGAGAGAAATAGAGATCGCATCAGGCTATTTATACAGATGGTTCTAAAGATGGTGAGACAGTAGCATGTGCTACTATTTTTAGTTCCCAAACTAAAACCTGTCGACTACATGTACCAGGTAAAAGTTCGATATTCGCTGGAGAAGCAGAAGCTATATTGTTGGCTTTAGAAGGTATTGGTTCCAATAAAAGCAAAAACACGCCATATTCTCAGATTCACTGTCATGCCTCCAAGCCATTAAAAGTGGAAATTCGACTCATCCCACTATCTTGAGTACTCTACAACTACATGACTGTAGATTTGATCAACAGATTGATATTGTGTTCTGTTGGTTGCCTAGTCACGTTGGCATCAAAGGTAATACTGAGGCTGATAGGATGGCTAAGGCAGCCCTAGATGATGAGATTGATCCTGTTGAATCCCATATATCGGTTTCAGGTCCTCTATCTGTACTTATGTGGGACGGCTGTTTCAATCTTTATGGGATGCTGTGAATAATAACAAACTTCCTGAGTTCAAAACAACTGTAGGCTATACTCATCTGAACAAACAGAAACGTGATCAGATCATGTAGAATCGGCCATACACGATTAACTCACGAACATTTACTAAAAAAAGAGTCAGTCCCAAGGATTGCTCCATGCCATGAAGATCTCGCGGTGAAACATATTCTTATCGAATGCATAGATTTTAAGATTGTAAGAGAGGCTTTTTATCGAGCGACTACTTTGGAAGATCTTTTTAGTCGGGTGAGGGAGGATTGCATCTTGGGTTATTTGAGAGAAATTGGGCTGTTACACATGAGCAGTGTGACTAACGTCACAGCACCTACGAAGTAGGGTAAGCATAAGGACTCCGACGCGAACTGAAGTCTTGGAAATCCCCACCCTCAGTTGAAATCCTACCTATATTAAGATGGGCACTGCCCAAGTCGGAATCACCAGTGATTTTCATCAAAAATCACCAGAAATTTTCATCAAAAGTAGGTCAGCTCAGAACTTGTTGGTAACAGTCTCCTAATGCGCCTTCATTCCAAAAATAAATAACGATCGCCGATTTAATTTTACATTTTTTTAACTAAAGGAAACAGATTGAATAATAAAAAGTTCAGTAGATTTCAGGCTTTACGTGTGAAAATACATTTACATCTTTTTAATGGTTTTCAGTGTCCTTGTCCAGGACCAAAAACAACTTTTTGAATCGCATTATTTTCCCAACAATACAACAAATTCTTATATATAGTCCTATAGTAGAAATGTAGCATTTATGTAGTTTACAGTAACTCAACTCAAGACCAACACCTTCTCGGCACAAGATAATAATGATTCTATGTCATTCTCTCGAGCATGACCGGTACAAAGACGAATAAATAGCATCTCTACATCACGTTGTTCTCTAGATATATGAGACAACACATTTTGGGTATCGGCAATCTGATGAATGTAGAATTTGAGGATTGTACTTAGCATCTTCAATACAGCCTCTTAATACTGATTACATATCTGTTTAATTTCGTTTCCCATAATGTACCAGTTAATAAAAACATGTGTGTATATAGCAAAAGTGTGTGTCTCAAGTTAACGGCAGCTGTTCAAATGTCCCCTGGAACGGTAAAAAATTAATAAAGACGTCAACATGTGAACTTACAGAATCTGCACTGTGGATGGTTTAATGTAATACCGGTACCATCTGTTGTGATATTTTTTTAACTCCCAGACAGATCTGTTTATTTTTGTCTCCCCTGCTCTGACCTCTAAGAACAATTTAATTATTACACCATGGCAGAATTAACTGCATTCTCGAATCCCAAGCCTATCAGACTGTTAGTTCTGATCTGTTTATAGGCCTATTGGGGGTGACCCAGCTACACTGCTGTGACCTCTAGCTCTCAAAACAATTACGGATGGCATATCCCACCAGGTTTTGTACTGTGTTATATATATACAGTGAAACATACAGCCAAGGGTTCCCGATGGGCATGACAGTGCACTCGCTGAGCCATCAATAAATAATTAAAAAAATAATTATCAACCAAATTATCATCAAATTCGGTCAGCTCAGAACTTGCTGGTAGCAATGCCCTAATGCACGTTCATGCCAAAAATCAAGGTTCTAATGTCAACGGTTCTCCTTATTTTGCCGACGAAAGGATTCGAATGGACTGACTGACTGACTGACTCATTACCGGACAATTTGCGATATGTAGCCTACTTCGTAGGAATAAGTTTTAATGTGTGTATGATTTAATGCGTTGGATTACTAAGTTAGTGACTTCAGTAGTTAGAATTTTGTTTGATCGTCGCTGTATAGCTGAAATATTGCTGAGCGCGACATTGAACCTTAATTTTTTCTCTCTCCCTACGATAAAAATTTGATGATCATATGCGAAAGGGCGGTCATATGGGGTCATCTGAAAATCATACTTTTGCTTGTTGCTTTTTTTTTATCAAAACCGAAGGATCTCGCATATTATGTGAGAAAGCTGTTTCAATCTCTATGGGATGCTGTAGATAATAACAAACTCTATGAGTTTCAAAAATGTAGGATATATTCTGAGTAGCCAGAAACGTTTCGATCAAGCCATGATCAGGCGATGTAGAATCGACCATACCTGATTAACTCACGAACATTTACTAAACTAGAGCCTATAGGCTTTGGGATGTAATCTACTACTGAATCTGTTCATCGTTCATAATAAAAAATTGTTTATATTAGTGGATCATTCTGTTCCTTGATATTTACGAAATTCAGGGATATTTCAAATATGGAGATGAGAAGCTTTAGAAAGATAGAATCATCACAAGGGACCAAACTAGAACGTCTACAAAAGACTGACCGAAGTGTCGGGTGATGAGCCTAAGCTCCTACCTACACTGAATATGGGTCTCCATCATGTCATATTGGCCCAATATAATTCTATCGGGTTATGTAACTTTGTTGCCAATGCAACTACGCGCATACAACGCCATGTCCGTTTACAACACGTGCTGTAAAATAATTATCTTTTGTCAGCGATAGTTTATAAATTTCCGCCAACCACTTGTCAAGACCTATAGTAAAGGCGATATTTCCATTATGACGATGCTGTATTAGCATAGGAATAAAAGACAGCCTGTATAGCATCTGAACATAGACCAGTGGTTTATAAATACTGGGTAGATTAATAATTTTGCTTTGAAGTTTTTTTATCATCATGACCGAGGTCATTAGCAGACGAAGAGAGTTATCCGGTGCCAAGGTGGTTGCTGTGTCGTATAAAAAGTGGCATGACTTGGTCTCATATGTCGAAATTGTCAGGTTTCGATCGGGTTACAGATGAAATATACAACTTTTGGCTTTAAAGGAAACGGAGGAGTGGATTTACCATAGCGAATTTGGGGTAAATGAATACGGATAGATTTCGGTTTACCAATTCAGGACAACAGGCTTCACCTCCCATCCAGCTGGAGTGTAATAATGCAGCGAGATCATGTGTCTCAGTTTATACATTCATGCATGTGCAGATATCCAGTCACAGTCGAGTCAAGGCCTCGTTTGAGAGAAATAAAGTATAAGTTGATCTTTTGCGACATCTGCAGAAATGAGACAACACAGCTGTATTTTAATGAAGATCCATCAACACAAAAATATATAAAAATAATTTTCGGACGGGAATTACACTGGTACATCAATTGAATGAGCGAATGAGCATCAATGCTGTTAATAATACTTGGCAGTGTTATCCACAGGTGTTTGTCAGCTGAACTATCTGCGGGTTATGGTCAACGATAAACAACGCAAGGTGAATCACTCTCCCTCGACCTCCGACATAATCTGTGTACATTTTTACAGAAATCTGTTTACCTCTTTATTTCGCATCCCAATTCATTCCAAAATACAGGCTTGTTGTGCATGCTGTCACCCAAAGATTCTTGTAATCCGTCAAATATGGGCCGTAAATCATCCAAAGACGCTGAATTTTAGCAACCTTAAAAATACTGTTACATCTTCAGCAGAACTTGGCAATCTCTGTTTTATTGCAGTTCAGCGCTCAAGGCGAGACTTGACGCTGATTGGTCAATAAGTCGAACAACAACAACAACACGTGCCTTTTTTGCTATGGCGGAATTAAAACACAGGGCACTTTTGTTGCTCTGACTGTCGTGTGACTGTGTTTGATCAAAAGTGAATTTCCCTTGAAATATAGGTTTTCGAGTTGTTTTATTGACCAATCAGTAAAATCAGTAAATAAAAAATACTGTCAAATGTTGACCTGCCTAACATTTTCGAATTCCATTCCAGTTTTCCATGACCTGCAACAAAATTCCACCAGACACGAAATTCCATTATTTTCAAGACTTTTCTCTGGAAAATGTGGTTTTCACGATCCGCCATTTTCCTGTTTGGTTCTACATAAGTGGGGCTTTACGGCAGTTGTCGTAAAAAGCAAGCAGATAAACGAGGGCTGACCTAATCTCAGACTTGACCATAATAACATTGCATTACAGACAACTCAAAAGGTTAGTAATTCCCCTATCAGTCAAGGGAGATAATACAGCAGAAAAAGTGTGAGGTGATCAGAAACAAAAGTTTTTTTTTGCTTAATTACAGGATTCAACTGACCATACATTATGTATCTTGACTAACCAGACAGAAGGGTCAGATCAGATACCATACCAGTACATGTATAATTAGCAAAGCAATGTACCATACATATGCTAATTAATGTAACAAATAAGAGACAATCTTTTGTATTAACCATTAGATTACCCTGATAAACAAATTGTAAATTTTTTCTAAACAACGATTTTACACCCTGGAAACTCACAGAGTCTTATTAGACCTGCCCGCCTGGTGCCGAGGGTGATATTATGTAGGGTATATTCAAAGGCGACGACTTTGATGAGAGAAGGGTATTAGTGTCATTTAAAGGTTCATAAAGGAAAAGGTTCATAAAGGATAGACCCACCGGGTATGTAATATGTCTATAATAATTTCATTATTTCCTTTATTTCATTGAAATATTGTCATGGTTTCCTTGTAATAAAATATGATTGAACCATCTCAGAGCAGGGGCGTCGGAAGCAAATTGGAAGTGGTACGGCCTTATGAGGCGGGGGGACTACTATAATAGCACTTCAGGCGAGTGTTGAGAGACAGCCTGGGCTCCGGAAGCTCCTGGGGTCTAGATCCCCGGAGACACGTTCAGAGCGATTTCTGGTGAATAAAATCACTCTACAATGAAGTGTATTTTTAGTTCTTTCGTAATCCTTTTATCATGAAAACGCAATCGATGGTGGGTTTCTGCGATGCCGAATTAGAAAAATATATGTAAAGTAAAGTAAGCTAGACATATTCGTAGCCGATATAATTATTATAGTCAGTGGGGTGTTAATTCATTGCACAAGTTTTAGTTTTTTTCGCGCCAAAATGGTACGGTACCTGCCGTACCGCTTCCGACGCCCTTGCAGGGGAGTTAAGTGCCACATATTACTTCTTTCGCCCCTGAAGATAGACCAGTCCAGTCACCACTTCGAAAATTTGAGATCAATGATGACGGCATATTTGTCAGTCAAATTTCACTGGTCAATGAAAATGCACACAACTAAAGAAATGCCCCCTTCGTTTCTGTTCGATCCAGAATTCTGAACACTTCAACGTAGATTATTTTGAATATTTCGACCACTGATACACATTGACAGCTAGGCCATCACGTAGAGAAGAGATGGAACTGTTAAACAGGCTAACATTATATCTATTCTGTTACAAGAAGTTTTCCCTGCTCCTCACCCTCTCTTTCGCCATCGTGATATGGCGGAACATTTTTTGAAAATGAAGTTAAACCCTATTCACTCACTCAGTCTTTTTTCAGCAACTTCAAAATACATCAATAATTCAATCACAGAAAGTGAACTTTTCCACCAATAAATCAAGGGGTGATCAAATTTATTGGAACCGGAAATTGACAAAATGGTCCAAAATCATGCAAATAATTCTTTCTTAGTAACTGTACTGAGTTTAGAGGGGAATCAAAGTTATTAGAACAACTGATTCAATTTTGTCCACAAAAATTGGGGTGATTGAATTCTAATAGGGTGGTTGAATTATTAGAGGAATCACCGTACTGGTGATGGATTAAATACCCTACATGAATCATCAGCCCTCACAATTAACCACGGCAAACGGCATTTGCCGTGGTAAATGCTGGGGTAAAATCACTTAGCGACGGCACTTTTTTTGACGTTGGTCGCAACGTGACGTTGTTGTTGTTGTCAATAACAAAATTTGGGTCGATTGTAAAATACGTCTCCTTGAACTGCCTATTCTTGCGAGTATATTTGGTTTTAATAAGCGAGACAGCTTCTGATGTTGTGGTTGTCTGATTGCATTATTTGGAGACAACGGTCGGCACAAATGCATTTTTCGAAGAACTGAAAACCAATCTGCAGGGTGTCAATTGGATGTCTGTCGCTCTCCAGCATGAAGGTTATTCCTCCGCTGGCGTTTGCTCACCGTCGCAATAATATAACACAGGCGATCGCATATGCGGAGAGTGCTCTGGGGAATAGTGAGCGTTACGATGAAGGGGACTTCACATAAAGATAGCATTATGTATTATTGTATTATGAATAGCATGGTAACCTGAAATAGTGAACCGAGTAGTAATTTTGAATCAATGAATTACCACTAAATATCTTATATACTCCATGTTTTTATATATTACACAGAAGATAATGTGCCAGATATTTATAGTATCGTACCCCACGTAAGCACCTGCAATTTTGCCCTTCTCCTGCGCAGTGGTATTTCTGAAAGTCTACATCTAACGTCAAAATGATAGCACGTGGACAACTGGTCAGCTTATCAGTAGAGCCTACTAATATGCTATGACCCAAATACTTGGGGGAAGGGGGCAACAGGTTGTGGAAGATATCTTTCAACAAAAGACATTGCTTCTCTCGGGATCTTCTGCTCGAATAAACGACACTCTTTATACTTTCTACATTAATGAAACATTATTACGCTTTCAGTGCAATGCATATCTATTTCATTGAAGAATCAGACACCAGTTTTAGAAAAAAACTTTCGCCACAAACACCCCCCGTCTCCCTGCTGATCTCACTATTTTAGACTGACCTGCAGCCTGTCTAGACATAGAACCGTGCCCCTGACCCGTCCATAGAAATCTACAGAGTGTAGCTTAATTCAGCATTGAAAGGGGAGAGACTGTATTGTAATCAGCGTACACGACTGAGGGGCTACAAACTAAGCTGTGATCTCGGAGAGCAAAACAAAACCACTGGAAAACGAGGCGCTCGATTTTGGCACCAATGCATAAAATTAACATGTCTAGCAACACGGTTTGCCAAGAATAATTTGATGAAAACATTACAAACAAGAGAGGGAGATTAAGTTAGTGATTAAAATAATGCACTATATAGCGTTTCTATTGAACTAAGACGCCTCCTGAAAAAAAGAATAGGTTCGCAGCATTGGTGAAGTCAAATCACTCGAGGACAAGCTCCCTGCCCCCTTACGCGCGAACTTAGACACTGCAACAAGTAAAACGCTATAAGACAACGTTTTAAGATGCACTCGAGTATTGTAACATATATATTATCAAAGTAACAAACCCAAGATAAAAAGGAACAATCCGGAAATTCGTGTTTTGTTTATGTTATACTCGTATAATGCACGGTATTGTTTTTAGTCAAGGTACAAACTTGTTCAAATTGGCATACACGTTGGCATACACGTAATGCGGGTTCATCTACATATTTTCAATTTGTTCGTATAATTCAAGGTACTGTGTTTATATAGAGATCAAAACCAAGCATAGAAAATAGGTCGATCTCTCTGTGTTTGGGCCTTTAGAAATTGATGTGCTAAACATATTAAACTGTACGTGTACGAGTCTGTTTATATAATTCGGAGAAAACTGCGTTTTTATTGAGATCTGTATATATTCCTACGAAGTAGGCTACAGATCGCAAATTGTCCGGTAATGAGTGAGTGAGTGAGTAAGTCAGTCCATCCGAGTCCTTTCGTCGGCAAAATAAGGAGAACCATTGACATTAGAACCTTGATTTTTGGCACGAACGTGCATTAGGGCATTGTTACCAACAAGTTCTGAGCTGACCGAATTCTGCTGAGAATTTGATTTATAATTATTTTTTTTATTATTTATTGATAGCTCAGCGAGTGCACTGTCATGCCCATCGGGAACCCTTGGCTGTATGTTTCACTGTATATATAACACAGTATAAAACGTGATGGGATAATGAAATAGGAAATGCTAATTTTCCATCATTTGTTAGTGCATTTAACTACACTGCTATTACCAACTTGCCAGCCTACACACACTTCAGTATATTGCTAGAGATATATGTAAGCTGTGGCCTTTACCGTGTATCCTATTTCACATCCTTGAAACATTTCCTCACAGATCACATCAGGCGTCAAATTCAGGTCAAGTTACAGTTACGCACTGTTGGTGAAATATACTACATCAACCAATTAAGTCAGCCGAAGAAAGAAAGATGTGGCATCATCCTTCAGAATAGTCTGCGTGAGCAACAACGATAAAAGTTTACTGAGGGTGAAACAAAGCCATGACGGCAAGTGCTAGTTTAAAGTGTCTTAATTTATTTTCTTTGGGTAGAATTTAACTAGATAAAGTAAGTAGACGCTATTTATTCGTCTTTGTACCGATTATGCTCAGGAGAATGGCATGAAATCATTATCTTGTGCAGAGAAGGTGTTGGTCTTGAGTTGAATTACCGTAAACTACATAAATGCTACCTTTCTACTATAGTACTATATATAAAAATTTGTTGTATTGTTGGGAAAATAATGCGATTCAAAAAGTTGTTTTGATCCTGGACAAGGGCACTGAAAACCATTAAAGAGATCGATATATTTTCACACGTAAAGCTTGAAATCTACTGAACTTTTTTATTATTCAATCTGTTTTCTTTAGTTAACAAATTGTAAAATTAAATCGGCGATAGTTATTTATTTTTGGAATGAAGGCGCAGCAGGAGATTGTTACAACAAGTCTTGAGCTGACCTACTTTTGATGAAAATTTCTGGTGATTTTTGATGAAAATCACTGGCGATTCTGACTTGGGCGGTGCCCATCTTAATATAGGCAGGATTCTAACTGGGGGCGGGGATTTCCAAGAGTTCAGTTCGCGTTCCGAGTCCTAATGCCTACTCTACTTCGTAGGTCCTGTGACGTTAGTCACACTGCTCATGTTTTCATATAATTTTCAAAATATATTTGAATATGGTGTAGTTACGTTTTGAGAAAGGCCGGTTCTCCTAGATTCGATTAGAACCTCACATGAAAAATGACCTGTTTCGATGTCAGTGGTAAAAATTCATTGCTATGTCCGAAAAAAAATGCAAAGTTGAGCTGGGCATCCATCCCTAGATTATACAGTAAGGCACTGCGCATAAATCTGGCATGGATTCCCGCTTCTTGCAAAAATGCCGCCTTCGCGGTTTGACCAACCGAATATTATCTACTTTTAATACACGCGCTGGTAAACAATCGTATGTGAGCAGTCATCATTTCTGCACAATATAATTATTAAATTTTGCAACAAAACTAAATAGAAAAGTCGAAATAAACTCAACTGAGTTACATAATTTAAGGCACTTACTACACGTACTTTGGAACTTCGTATCTCCTTTAATATCTCATTCAACAACCCAAGCACACAGTGAATATTTTATTAAAAAACCTAAAAATATTAATATTAAGGTCGCTATGTGTAATCCGCATGATCACCAGTTAGCCATAGTCTAATTATTTTTTATCTAGACATCTATAGAACGCCTGCTCCAGAGGCACAAATCTGAGATCGTCGTTCATGCTGAAAGGACTGAAGTAGTTGGTAAGGAATGCGAGTCCAACTTTGTATTTGGGATCTGAGTAACTCATCTGTCCGCCAGATCCCGGATATCCAAACACATTATCCCCCTGCAAGCAGACAAGCAAGCGATATTTACATGCAACACTCGTTCGATCCCATAACATCCCCTACATTCAGAGAACTCCACAGATGACAATCGGTTTCCTAAGACGACAGATAAACAAGAGAGTGTTACAGTATTCAAACTTCCTGTTCCCAGCCCCAGTAAGAGTAAAAGTCTACTTAAATTTTTCTCCAGGAGTTCAGTTACCCACGACTTCTTATATACTAACGACCTTTCAATCTGTTCCTCATCTTCCCTTCCTTCTGGGATACTCTTCTAAATACTATCCTAAACACAGCTCAATACAGAATTTATAGCAAGATGTTAACGCTACTCTTGTCCTATTCTCTTGAATACATACCTTTGGGTTTTGAAAAATAAATGTTCCGTGGCCCGAAGTGATAGGCAGTCCCATCAATATTTCCATCCCGGATAATGAAGGTGTGTTGAGCGCCGTGACAGTTTTATCCGACAAGAGTTTTCTCCCTTTATGTGTCGTTCCCGCGGCGATTACGCCAGCCATCTTGGCCAGAGCTCTGGCTGTCCCGGCGCCAGAGGCGGCAGCGATGGGGATTTCACGGACGTAAGGATCTGAAACGATTCCACTCTGAAAAAAGTGCAATTTAACCTTTGTAACCATTATATCAGAAGTAGCAGGCACCATGACCACAGCGGATACATATTTGTCATCTCTGTTTTGGAAAGATTCCATATCGGTTGTAGCATATCTATGATTTTCATCTTTTTCGAGACTAGGATGAAAATTATCTTATTTACATTCGATTAGATGTACCGGATAGGTTCACTGGAATTTTGGGGTCGACATCGGGCCTTACAGACTAGTCTTTTGTGTTAAATGTCGTCATTTTCATCTGACGACGATACAGCTTACCAATCTCCAGTATGCGAGTTGTCACAGCGACACAGCTCACCAATTACCAATATACGAGTTGTCAGAGCATTTCCATAACAGCTCTCTAGATTTGTATCTAATACCGCTTATGCCGGTACTAGGGGCCGTGTGATCATGTCATCCAAGTTGCCACATGAACAGGTACAATCAAAGCGTACCTGAGATACAACTCATATCACGAATCTTTAGATTCTTGGTATGTGCTTTAGAATAGGTTAACCAGAAGACTATACTGTGAAGCCATGTGACTCTGTCAGTATGTCGGCACCTCTACCCACTTCCTTTATATGTGTTGTAATTGTCTGCTTCTGGATATCTTTGAAAACAACTACTTATTCTGCTCGAATACCAATCATACATATATGTGTATTTAAATTAGGGTTTTACTGTAACTCTTTCATCCCATGCACGGCGATCTCATGATGTACAGCGTTCTATGACAGTGATTTCCACGGAATCCGGTAGATCTTTAATGTGTGTTACTATTGTTAAAGCTGACATGACCTCATTTAATGCACGAATGGTAGCGAACAAATATTCACACAGATGATTACTCCCGTTTAATAACACCCGCCGGAACTAATCCATATGAAAGTTCACCTGCTGTGCTCAGGTACCGAGTTTACGACTCCATACTGCCAACTTCTTATCCGATTATCGTTGCCGATCGAGGACCTTGCCAGTCTGAACTGAAACCCGAACTATGCACATCATATTTATGCTGTCGTTGTTGTCACCAGCCCAAATTCGAACTCTGTGAGCATCATATTCTATCACACATTCATTCGCAAACAATATAAATATATCAGGAAAAAAATGGGTAATAAAATGAAGGATCTGACAACTCAACCGCGATTTTGACATAACGTTCAATGTTTCCTCAAAATAATGAAACTTGTTGATCCCGTCACCAATTTCTACAGCATTGTATTTCAATTTACCTTACTCACCAAAAAGGGCATCTTCGCATATCCAAGTCGAACACTACTCTTGTTGTCTTGGCTGAACATAGCACATTTTTTTTTATCAGAAAACGGGTTTGGTGATGTCATAGATCTATAAATATTCCGTGGTCCGTATGCAACTGTATGACCTCTTTAAAATTCCAATTTTATTGGCAATTCGAAGGAAATCAAAGGGACATCAAATACAACCGCCATTTGCCATATTTGGAAATCACACAGACATCAAAGAAAATCCTCGTTGCACGGTGTTGCCAAGCTCATATGTTGATTGGCTATATGACACCACGTTCGTTTACGGTTTGAACAATTTGCCGTGTTCATTACATGTAGGTCAAGGTAAATAACGGAACGTTAGTGTAGTATTTATCTTGAAATGTGAAGAGGCGCACGAGTTTCTTCGTAACATTCGATAATTCTTGAGGCTCTAAACGATGCACTCCACATGCGATTTCTTTTTAAATTCCCGATATGAAGATACTGCTCCAGGCCCGCCTTTGTTGACCGTATACTGCGCCAAGGGGAAATGCGAGAGTTGCTGTTGCCGTTGGATAGGGTCACCACTATTTGTACAAACCGGAATGACAAATTCCTAAATACAGAGTAACAAATTGAAAGCCCTCATTGCAATTGTCAGCCCGTCCAGTATTTTAATCTATTCACCAGTTGTATAAAAAGGTGAAATCGTTTAGCATTCGCGGTTGGGAAATCTGGCGTAACTGACCTCTAATCCTTGACCTAGGGTTACCATGGCAACTTGAACAGGTCAAGTAGGACTATGACCGCAGATCCCGCCAAATACCCGAAGAAGGGACTCTACATCCAGACAAATGGGTCTGGATGAACCATATTAGGTCCACATGAGTTGTCCAGGCTCTCATATTGAAGAAGGGGAGGGGGCTTGGATTAATGCCACACTTAAGGTTGTTCCACTCATACGGTGACAGTCGGCTTGGTTAGCGGAGGGAGACGGAGTACCCGGAGAGAACCACCGCCAGTCGGCAAGTAACTGACAAACTTTCACACATGGACCAGCTGGGCTCGAACCCGTGCCGGTGTGATGGCTAACAATGTCCTGGTGATTAGTGTCCCTTTTCATATCCTTTTCTATTGCAACCAAGGACGGACGCTTATCCCCAATATGGAGAAAAGTGTCCTAGCTGGGTTAGAAGATAGGAGGCGGACACTCTTAGCCACCGGACATTCTTAGCCTCCACACCGGTTTAGCGGTATGGGGCTAGCGCTCTGGTATTGAAGCGTTCGTCGAGGGCACTTCGAGTCAGGTTACTAGCGAAATGGATGCAAAGTGGGATTCCGGACAAACACAACATTCCGATTAATGGATATTACAGGACATATCGCCAGGAATGGCGGACATTACGCCCATTTGTTTACAAGAGTTGGGGGACAGCGCGGGCGATAGTTTGTAGTCAGCAGGGAATAACGAAAACCAGAAATCTAGCTGCACCCGGTGAGGTTGACCATGCCGCCTCACGGCACCAAATACTAGTATTCAACAAGACATAGAAATACTTTTGTATAATTTGAATGAAGTATGTTCTTATGATCAAAATGAACTAAATAACACAATAAAA
Source organism: Hanleya hanleyi (assembly GCA_036873755.1). NCBI lineage: Eukaryota > Metazoa > Mollusca > Polyplacophora > Lepidopleurida > Hanleyidae > Hanleya > Hanleya hanleyi. The sequence continues at coordinate 57,852 of JAVTVY010020169.1, forward strand.
TACGACCGAATCGCTCGATTATCAAAGGCGCTATTTCGTGTAGATGGCTTACTATGTGATTGCCATACGCTCCTCACGGTTGGCTCTTCGTCCGTTCTAGTAAGTGAGTGAATATGATTTAACGTCGCCTTCAACACTATTTCAGTCATATCACGACGTTTGGTTACTATTCCTTTTCACACCCGGAAACCACACGAGTAGAGTCCTATTTCTTTTCACACCCGGGAACCCCACGGGTGCCCCAGTTAGTCGCCTTTTACGGCAAGCTCTCTGGGGGCTGAGACCTGTTCCTACCATGATGTGAGAGGATAAGTTCCGCCACTACGGAAATAGCCGAACGTGAAATTGCGCATGTGTGTGCGATGACGTTATGGCATTGAGATAAACGTTAAGCCGTTAAGGCTTTGACACGTTAAGACTTTGACGCGCGTCAATACGTTTCGTTGTTTGTCAATTCCATGGGATATGACGTGATCAATTAGATCAATCAGAGCTTCTGAGCTATATTTCTAGTGGGGTGAGGCGCTAAGATAGGTGTTTGCAGGACATTACTGTGTTGCGGCTATAAAACAACACAACTGCTTCGAGTGTGAAAACACGTTCACCAGACACTACCGTGTGATGCTACACCGGAATAATATACACGGGTACAGAGAAATGGAGGGGCTATAAAGCCGATGCAGACACTGAGAGTGTATCGGCTGACACTGACAGTTCATCGACTGATACTGCGACCCTACCCACTGGCAACCAAGTTGAAAGCTCGGCCTCTGATAAGCAAACTATTATTAAACTCCCAGGGAATGAAACGCAACATTATTGGGGTGGTGGGAAACGATGCCGGAGTACTGACAAGAAATCGTATGACCCCACAGACAAATATTCTGATTGCATATTTCTAAAACCATCACAAGAGCTAAAAGAGATCCCTTTGATGATTTGTATCCCAGCCATGCCTGAGTGAGGAAGACGAGGAACCTACCTTATTTTGTCAAGTCGACATTTACGTTACCCGAAGTGCCCTCGACAAGCGCTTCGATTTGAGATCCTTGCACGATCAAAGTGGACCCAATATTGTGCATATAGGCCCATTTAACTGGATATAGGTTCCGTTTTTCCGAATTTTTGACGAGATGTCGGGCTGGTTTCTGAGCCTTAGTTTTGCATCCACCCGCCAGTCACGTGATAGGGAATGACCTCTCCCAAGGTGCGATGGCAACACAAGGTCATTTTTGCTTCATTCATCTACCCCGATTTTCCTTCCACGAATGTTAAGAGATTTCACATTATTACTGATTGATGAGTTAAAATGGACGGGATGACAATCAGAACAAAAGTCTCTATCAGTTTGTGCCTGAACGGGATCTGAAAAAACAAATCCTCATGAAGGACATTCACGATAGAAAAATTAATCTTCTCTTTTATGGAATTGAGATGGATAAAGAGGAAACGCGTGACCCGGCTGTGACAGAAAAAAATTTGAGAGCATTCTTGGTGAAAGACCTGCATATGGAGGAAAAACGAGTGGAGAATATATATTTCCGTACGGTACATAGACTCCCTTCACGCCCAGACTTTAATAGAAGGTCGTCGGATGATCCAATTGAAGAACGGCCCCCAATATTGATTGCGGCCTTTTTGCAGCTACCTGACTGAGACTTCATCTTGAAAAATGCCTACAAATTACGCGACACCAAAATGAGTATACGAACCGACCTTCCAGTATGTATGAGGTAAAAGCGCGGAGAGTTGAACGGTATCGCACGTAGACTACGTAAAGAAAAACAACTCAAAACACAGATCAGAGTGAAAGGGATTGAGGTTTGTTTATACCACCGAGAAAGTGAGACGCGGGAATGGGAACTATACAAGCCATGAAAAAATGTCTTCATATACCGGTACTAACTATTATTGAACAGTTGGGCGATTTCATCATTATATACAGATTTGCAGATTGTGCGAGGAAATTATCTGTGGTCTTTGCTGATTGAAGAATGAGTTAAAAGTTTGTGCTATTTTTTTGTGACAAGTCTGCTGAGCTGTGTAACTTTTTCTGATTTTTTCTTCCTTTTTGCTTGAAATATTCACAAACGTGGGACTGAAAAAGTGACCGGTGAATAAGCAGACCGCAACAGCAATCGTGAGTATACAGAACAATGCAACTGACTATTAGAAATGCCAATTGAAAATGACATCCAGGTTTCTTTTCTTTGAAATTTCTGGAAAAACAGAACTGAAATTAGAACTCTCCATTGGACAGTTTTATTATTTTTTCTTTCTTTCTTTTTTCTCGTGATCATACTCTTCAAGTTGCGTCCTGTTTTTTGACTTTGCTTCTGGATATCACACATTTTTCTTTGCTGAGAAATATTCATAACGTCGAACTGAAAGAGACCGACTGTTGTTGTGTCAATTGAATGTATAATATTGAAATGTCAAATGGAATCTAATTCACCTTGATTTCTTTGAAAAATAGGGATAATACTAAATCTGACTGTTAAACGATCAAATTACATGGACAATTTCTGATTTGTATTTGCATATATTTATCTGGGTCAAACCGAACCTAAGCTCTTCGGAGAGGAGACCTACTGTGAATTAATTTAATTAATAAATTACATCCAAAAAGAATGGATTTTATTCAAATAACCTCTTTATGGAATCGGTATAAAATTAGTGGCGCCAAAAATGTGATTCATAAGATATTCATGCAGATAATTTCTTCTGAAATAGTGTACGTAACTTCGATAAAATTAAGGTAATTGATCGGCTGACTGTGACGTACTTCGATTTTATATCATTAGGAAAACGAAATAGAAATGAACTATAATTTTTTACTATTTTTGTTATGGCAGGGTAAAAACTGCATGCACTAATAATCTCGTTAAGTGAACAGGTGAATGAAAAGGAACCTTATTTCCATGGAAAAATAGGTTGTATAATTTATTCTGTATATGGATAAGTAATACATATTGGTAGCGGTTGGTGAAATGTATATATTGCTTCTTAAATCTGCTAAATATGCATGGAGACTCTAGTGGAGTTTTTTATATCATTCAACATGAACTTGATTATGGTTTGAATTGTTGTCCTTCTGTGAAATTTGATTATCAAATCTAAACACTAAATAATTTACTATATAATGATTGGTGCTGAACCACGGTACCGGAAGGATTATATAGATTTTTACCAGTAGGATGAAAACTATGCCACCTTTGAATGTTTACTATATGATTGATTTTTGTATGTTTCAATGTTTTTTCTTTTCTTTTGTTTTTAGTCTTTTGTCACACGATATACATGTATTTTGGGAATGTAGTGTTGATCCGTCGAATTTAGATTCATTTGTACTGGGAAATGGCTGAATGTGTGACGATAGCATCTGTCAACTGTAGGGGACTGGGTGACAAATTGAAAAGAAGGGATATTTTACATCTTTTGCATACAAAAGGCTATTCTATATGCTGCTTGCAGGACACCCACTTTGATTCCGACTTAGAAAAGAGAGTACGCTCTGAATGGGGTTCTGAATGCTATTTTAGTTCATGTGATAGTCAATCCCGTGGTGTAGCAATACTTTTTAACAAGAATTTTTAGTATAAGGTCTTTAGAACTAAGGAAGACAGGCGTGGAAACCTCTTGGCAATTGATATTCAAATTAATGATACTAGACTAACGTTGGTCAACATCTACGGGCCGAATACCGACTCGCCTGAATTCTTTAAAGAACTTCAGATTATTATACAAAATTTTGAAAACGATTACTCGATTGTATGTGGTGACTGGAATCTGGTATTGGATCCGGATATCGACACGCAGAACTATTTACATGTCAATCACCCACACGCACGAGATACTGTACTGAACTTGATAGAAACTGAGGAATGGATAGACCCATGGGAAGTGTATGGGGAAGGAAAATGTAGGTTTACTTGGATGCAGAAAAAACCATTCAAACAATCTCGTTTGGATTATTTTCTATTATCGTCAGACGTTATTCCTTTTGTAGACAATGCGGAAATTCATCCCAAATATAAATCAGATCATTCCCTTACAACTATAACATGTAAGTTTTCGAAATTCCAACGGGGTAGGGGCACGTGGAAATTCAACAACTCCCTCTTAAAGGATGTTAGATATGTAAATGAAGTAAAATCTGTTATAAATACTACTGTGGAACAATATTCTGTAGAGAAAACGGAAAATGATATTACTTTATCTGTAAACGATCAACTGTTTTTTGAAATACTATTAAATGAAATTCGTGGTAAGACAATAGAATATGCAAGTCGAAAGAAGAAAGAAAATGTTAAAATTGAAAAGGAATTAGAGGATAAAATTAGAGATTTAGAAGGGAACTTAAATGTTTTGAATATAGATACAGATATACAGTCATTAGATGAACTGAAACGGGATTTGGAGCAATTTCGTAATAAAAACATGGAAGGAGTAATGACACGTTCCCGTGCCAGATGGATAGAGCATGGAGAGAAGCCAAGTAAATATTTCTGTTCTATAGAGAAGAGAAATTATATAAATAAAACAATTCCTCGTATACAAAAGGATAATACAATAATAAGTGGTCAACGGGAAATTCTTGAAGAAGTAAAATCTTATTATCAAAATTTGTATAAAAAAGATACCTCTATAGACGATGCAGATCTGAATGATTTATCAATAAGAAATGTCAATAAGCTGAAAAATGAAACCTCGGAATCTTTAGAAGGGCCGATAACTGTGATTGAAGCATTAGCGGCTTTGAAGAATTTTAAAAATGAAAAATCGCCCGGTATGGATGGTTTTAGTGCGGAATTTATTAAATTCTTTTGGATTGATATAAAAATATTTCTAGTCAAATCTATTAACTATGGTTATTTACATAACGAAATGTCTATATCGCAAAAACAAGGATTGATCACTTGTATTCCAAAAGGGAACAAACCCAGACAATTTCTAAGTAATTGGAGACCAATAACATTATTAAATGTTACATACAAACTCGCTTCAGCGTGTATCGCCAATAGAATAAAAAAAGTGTTAGGCAGTATAATAAATGAAAATCAAAAAGGCTTTGTAAAGGGGAGATATATGGGAGAGAATATTAGGTTATTGCAGGATATATTGGAATATTCTGAGGAAAATGATATACCTGGCTGTTTACTGCTGATTGATTTCGAGAAGGCTTTTGACACTATTTCTTGGAAATTTATGTTAAAAACGTTAAAAAATTTCAATTTTGGACCTTCTATATGTCAGTGGATTAAAACCTTCTATAACAATATAAGTTCGACTGTTATTCAATGTGGCTTTCTATCCAGTAGATTCCAAGTAGAAAGAGGATGTCGACAGGGGGACCCGCTTTCTCCATATATTTTTATATTATGTGCGGAAATATTGGCGTGTTTGATTCGTGACGATGAAAGGATAAAAGGCATAAAAATCAAAGAAAATGAATATAAAATAAACTTGTTTGCGGACGATACTTTCTTGACTCTTGACGGAACCGAGGGGTCCCTGCAGGCAGCATTGGACATCATTCGTATTTTCGGGCGGTTGTCCGGTCTGAAGTTGAATGCTAATAAAACAAATGTTGTATGGTTTGGATCTAAAAAGGGTTCAATAGAACAGTTGTGTCCAGAGTTCAATCTGAAATGGAACGATGGGATATTCAAACTATTGGGGATTGTTTTCTATCCTAATCCGAAAGATATGATTATTAGAAATTACAAAGATAAGTTAAAAGATATTAAAGAATTGTTAAGTCACTGGAGCAAGCGCTCGCTTACCGTATTAGGTCGAGTTACAGTAGTGAAGACATTGGCACTGCCCAAGCTAAATTTACTTTTTGCATGTCTACCCAACCCTCCGTTATCTGTGATTGATGATATTCAAAAAGTATTTTTTAGGTTTATATGGGGTGTTAATATTGACAAAATTAAAAGAGCACAAATGTATCAAAGTTATGAACAAGGAGGTGTCAAGATGGTAGATGTACGGTCATTTATGTATTCTATGAAAATAACATGGATTCGGAGATATATTTCGAACAACAATTGGAAGGATATATTTCTTAAAAACTGTAATATTCCTTTAGACTTAATAGAAGTTGGGAAAATCAAATTACAGAAAATTGTAGAAGAGAATATAACTAGTTTGTTTTGGAAAGATGTTTTCCATGCTTGGAGTGAACTGCTACCAGCTATCAACATAAGAGAGCAAAGAACTCAGTGTATTTGGTTGAATGACGGTATTAAGATTGCTGGGAAACCAATATTCTATAGCAAGTGGTTCACCAGAGGGGTTAAATATGTAAATGATCTCTTAACATGTGAGGGTGGCTTCATGACGCTGCAGGAATTCAGGAATATTTATGGTATAGAAACAAACTATCTGCAGTATCATGGAATCGTCCAAGCTGTTAAGTGTTATATGGGAAATTGTTGTAAAATTACCCAAAGGTGTGCTTATCCATGTATTCCTGATCAAATTCATTTATTGCTGAAAAGTCAGAAGGGCTGCCAAGACTTTTACAAGATATATGTAGGAATAAAATCTGTAACACCAGTATCACAGCTAAAATGGGAAAAGTACTTAGATATTTTCGATATTGAGTGGAACAAAGTGTACTCGAGACCATTCAAATGCACACTCGACACTAGGCTTAGATGGTTCCAATTCCGTCTAGTGCATAAAATATTGGCCACCAATAAATTCTTGTATAACATAGGTATTGTAAATTCTCCCAACTGTGATTTTTGCCAGGAAGTTATCGAGGATTTATATCATATATTTTGGCATTGTCCGGTTGTAGCAGCCTTTTTGAATGACGTTAGTGAATGGTTTAGATCAGTTAATATTTATCTCTATTTGTCTGAAAGAGTGCTGCTACTTGGAGTGGAAAAAACTGATTATATATTTAATACAATACTTATTGTTATAAAGTGGTATATATATCAGTCTAAAAGACGAAAACAACGTCCTAATATCAATGCATGTAAAAAGCAGATAGAATTTTTGTATAATACCGAAAATTTTATTTTTCGGAAAAATTGTGAATATCAAAGGTTTGAAAACCGATGGAAAGATTTTTCCAGATTAGTACGTGACAAATAACTGTACCCTAAGGACTAGCGTTACCCAGAATTTGAATTTAATGGACCAATACACATGTTATTCGTATTTTATTTTCCTTTGTATTCGTTTATATATATATATATTCTTTTTTTTGTATTTTTGTGCGTGCTTTATTTTTTTCAAGTTTAATTGTCTTTTATTCACCTGTATGATTTATTTGTGGCAAAATAAATTTCTTAGAAAAAAAAAAAAAAAAAAGTTTGTGCCTCCGTCTTTCTTTTTGTGTTAAATGCCGTCATTGTCCTCTGACGACGATACAGCTCACCAATCCCCAGTGTACGAGTTGTCACAACGACACAGCTCACCAATTACCAATATACGAGTTGTCAGAGCATTTCCATCATGGCTCTCTAGATTTGTATCTCATACCTCTTATGCCGGTGCTAGGGGCCGTGTGGTCATGCCATCCAAGTTGCCACATGAACAGGTGCAATAAAAGCGTACCTGAGATACAACACATATCACGAATCGTTAGCTTTGGTATGTGCTTTAGAATAGGTTAACCAGAAGACTATACTGTGAAGCCATGTGACTGTGTCAGTATGTCGGCACCTCTTCCCACTTCCCTTATATGTGTTGTAATTTAGGAATTTACAATTGAGTATGGATAGGCCTGATTAGTAGGCACAACATATAACAATTCTTACTTTGGACTGAACTTTCTGGGTTATTGTAATTTTGAAGTCAGTACGGGAAGCTGAATACATAGCGCATTTAAAGTGCACCATACAGAGTCTCAAGAGTCATAAAATAGAACGAACAGTTGTGCCTTCTTGCTCCTCCTCGGCGAGGGAGGTAAATTGAGATACAATGCTTGAGAAGGTTGTGACTGGATAAACACGTTTCTTTATTTTGCGCATTGAGCTTACTTTTGACAGGTGCTTCATGTTTTCAGGGTATGTCTGAATCGTGTTTAAACAGTCAGATCCTTCTTGTACTACCCATTTTATTCAGATATATATACCGCAAAGTGTATGCGAATGAATGTATGGTAGAATATGATGCTCGATGAGTTAGGGTTTGGGCTGGTGATAACAACGACAGCATAAATATAATGTGGACTATTCGAATCTCAGTTCAGACTGGCAGGGTTTTCGGTCGAATCCGGCTTTATATATGCGGTGGAGGCAACTGTACTCGGATGAAAAGTTGGCAGTATTGCGTTGTAAACTCGGCACGTTCATATGGATTAGTTCCGGCGGGTAATATTCAAGAGAGCTATAATCTGTGTGAATATATTTTTTTTTGGCTACCATTCGTGCATTAAATAAGGTCATGTCAGCTTTAAGGCCTTTATATTACTGAGCAGCCTCCCGCCTAGACTCACCTTTGTCTCTAGATTTTACACGAAAGATGGAGACACAATGGGAAACTCAAGATGCTCAAAGAACATTGTGTCAAGGAAAAGATGAAGACGGGGAAAGTAGATAACGTACCACTTCCTCTGGTTTCACGCTTTTGACGACCTCAGCTATCTTTGATTTCCCGAGTATCGAATAAAGCAGAAACTGTCTGAAGTACGGCATACAGAAGAACGTTCGGACTATATCAAAGAAGCCGGGTTTATGAACACGTGCCATTCGATACTGTAGCTCCAGAGGTGTACCCAGGTAGAAGTCCAAATCTGCGAAACGGATCATATTGATAACCGTTATAGCAAACAAAATGAGTACTCTGGACAACATAAACTATCAAATATAATTCAACGTTGGAAAAACCGGTGTTTTGTTCACAAGTCAATGCTAGAGTCTGGATACTAGTTACGTGGCTATGCTTCAAAATGATCAGACATTAGACGTTTACATACAAGGTACAGTGAGGAAATATTGCTAGTTTTAACCAAGCTATTCACTGTACTCTGCATTTCCTGAAATTTAAGTATGGAAAGTTTCGGACAAAAACATCATTACGCATATTATAGTCGTGGTCATTCGAAGCATCTGGGCGAAATTCGACTAACATAATGCAACTGAAAGATCAAAGTTACCAATATAAGCGTCTAGTCCGTCATTCAATATTCATCCGTCGTTCATTAAAGAATTTCGGCGTCCATAATCCAAAGACTTGAAGCATACAATAGTATTAGCAAGGCATAAATGTTTTGCTCGCTGTCTAAGCTTTGTCTATATTCATATCATTATTGTATTACAAATACTGGCTCTAGGTTCGACCTCAATATGACCAGTTCTGTTTTTAATGAAGCAATCTGCAAAATGGCTCTGTAAGTAAGCAATTCAAATGAATGTGTCTGTCCAATTTACACTTGGGAGATCGTAAATATTTGGCAAGATCCGATCAAATGCCTTTCCACATGGGGACTTGTGGCAAAGTACATGTGAGCGTGATGTTAACATTGTTACTAAGTTGCAGATACATAATTTTGATGGGCAACAATTAGATCACTCCATATACAGCCTAGCTATGTTGGGGAATCTATTAACCACGTTATAACTTATACGTGACAATTAACAGAGCTTTCCTTTCCTCCGAGGTAATGTTCCAATTTTGGACACAATTTACAACGGGAAAACTGTACGACGAACAAATAGACGTACGCCAATGACCAACTCCGAAACCATTAGGTTTCTTGTTTGATCATAAACCACATTGTGAATGTTGATGCAAAATTGTATTAAAGACCGAACACGAAACTGACGGACGGACCAAAATCGTTTACAAATATGCCGATACGTCATAATGTTGACTGGCCTATATAGGAGACTATTCGGCCTATCAAATCGGGAGTCTTTTTATACTTAGGCGTTTTTTGGTTTGCTTTCCCTGATTTTCTTGCCCAAAAGTGCATGAAACTAAAATTCCTGCCTGCAGTAATAATTCTCTACCATATTGGACAGAAACAAGCAGACAGAACAATTGGCCGAACAATCGGTCCGTCATTCGCCAATTCGGCAAATGTAAGTATCCGGTATAATCGGGCCACCATTTCCATGTTCCTTGCTAACGGTATTAGCATAGTATACATAAACATAGGGTTGTTTCCTGCAAGAGAGAAGCGATCAACAGTTTTCAATGATGCCGGCAAGATATCATGATGTTCCAAAAATATCAAATCCGTATCGCTGATCAGTATTCTTAATCCACAATATTCGTTGTAAACGAATAACGGATGGGCAACAATTAGATCGCAAATATTTGGCAAGATCCGATCAAATGCCTTTCCACATGGGGACTTGTGATAAAGTACGTGTGAGCGTGGATCCCGTTGGATCCGATAAACGGATAACATAACGCCAATTTGTCACCATCATGGTCTATGAAATTTTCTCTCGGTTGCGACTGTGAAATACCATATATAGTGGGAGTGGAAACTTTCTTTTCAGAAGAAAAAAGGGTATCACAAATGGCCAAATTACTGGATTAGTCGAAATCTGGCCAAATGACTGGATCACTCGAAATCTGGGACGTAGAAAGGGTTGTCAGCCACTTTGGAAACTGGACTGGAATCTCTGGTTATTGTGGGAGAAATCTTGGCTGATGCATGTACATTACCTGATTGCAATCCACATTGGATATTTTCTTATTACAGGAACGCTTGACACTTACGATGAATCAAGACAATATGATTTGCCTGAAATATGCAGTTTTTTAGCATTGCTAACTTGGAAATTCTACAGAGATACAGAATATTGTTGAGATTACCCAGTGGATTCTTGATGTCTTCCTCGTATATCTGGTAGATGGACCTGTGTTTTGGGTCAATGCGTCTGGCCAGATAATCCACGTAAAACCCGATAGTGAAAGCATGATAGCTGAGAGCCGTACCTGCAGTTATAAAACAAATATTAACCAGTTTGAAAACCAAACTATTCGATTTCAAATCAAATAATTATTTGTTCAATTTATGGTCCAATTCTGCGGAGGTAATTCCGAAAAGAGTTGAAATTGGCTTCAACATCAGCCCGTACAACAGATCGTCCCCTGTAATTTATCCTCTAAGACAGAAAAGTACGATTTTCAGTGATTTCCTGATTACGGGGTCACAGTGACCTTGGACCTTCCAGTATTTTGGTAAGTATCTAATATGTATCTAATAACCCAAACAATTGCAATTATTTTACGATTTCCTCATTTTGGGATCGAAGTGACATTGACATTTGACCTCGACCTCAATTTTGGTACGTGGCAGATCGTCCCCATTGTAACTACTGACACAAATTTGGTATTTTCAACGATTTCCTCCCATTGGGGTCAGAGTGAGCTTGACTTTAGCCCCTGATATAAACTTTGGTAGCGACACATCGTCCCCCCATTGTATCTACTGACACACAAAAAAATGTGAATTTTAGATTTGAATGTGAAGATTTTCTGATTTTGGAATCACGGTGGTCTTTGACCTTGACCTTACAAAAAAATTAGAAGTTTTCAAAGATTTCATGATTTTTGGGCCACAGTCACTTTTGACCTCTGAGCTCGCTCGACCTCAAGATTTCTACTCAACACATGGTATCCATCTGGTGTATCCAGTCACAAAAATGTAAACGCTCATAGAGATAGACCGACCATTAAAGATTCAATAATTTCCTGGTGTTAAATCTGGTGACCTCTGATTCGTGACACCGTCTCCCCCCCATTAACTCACCAAACACGAGGGTGAGACTCGCAAAATCCCTCGGCATCCCCTCAGCAATTGAGAAATACGCTGAGAATGTGCAACATATTAGGGATATAGTAATCATCCATAATTGTCCTTTATAGAGCATATCATTATATTCTGCGGATATAACAACTACAATCAAGCATATATCACAACATCTTACATTATTACACCCTGAAGGAGCATAACTCAGTAAAATAAATTTTTTGTAGGCTTCTGGAATATACAAGTAGATAAATAAGTTTCCAAAATTTGGTACCTGTACTGAACACAATTCTTCTGATATAACTGGTTACATTCCAGCATATATCACAAAATCAAAGATTACTGCACCTGAAAAGGGACATAACTCCGTAAAATAAAGGCTGAGCGACTAGGTTTCTGACGGCTTCTTGAATACATCTACATAAGTAAGTTTCCAAAATGTAGTAGCTGTATCAAACACAGTTCTGCAGATAGAGTTGGTTACATTTATTAAAGCCTATAGCACATAATAAGAAAATTAACACATCTGTAAAGGGGCATAACTAAATATGGGCCGAGTGAAGCCATTTTCGATAGGCTTCTGCCTTGTAACTAGGTAAATATGTTTCCAAAATTTGATCAATGTATCTCAAGCGAGTTTGCCTTAAACGCGGTAGCGGACGGACGGAAGTACTTGACGATGACAATAACCCAAAGCCAAAATGGCCGAGGGGTAAAAATGGATCGGTAGATAGAAAACTGTCACATATATTGACGGGACAAGCAGGGGTGTCTGGCCGGGCAGACGGACGGGAATATCTATCAGATTATATATCCATTTGGGGTGTATACTCCGTCACTTTGACGTCATCATATAATCCATCTTCCTAGAACATAACTCAAAGATAGAGTATGTTAAGCTCCCTTGCCCCGACGATAAAAGAATTAGTTTAGCGGGCGCACTGTAAAAGAAATATGGCTAAATAATGTATTAGAGTTCATGTTGTTATGATAAGGTCAGTGTTACCGTACTTTATTTACTAACCTGCAGCCCAAGCGGGTTTCTGTGAGGCCAGTAGTGCGTCAATCTTCTTTGGGTCATCTATGATCTCACGTAAACTGATCATGGTATCGAGGTTATGTAACCCCGCCTGCAAAAAAAAATCCAGTAGTTTTCGTTCAACAAGAGGATGTCTTTGATCTGACGTAATTTGTAGGAAAATAAATTCCTCGTGTAACTAGATGATTAAACCAGCAAGGTCATCTTAGCGTTAAACGGAGGACCGGACATTGGCCAACTGCTTGTCTACCAGCTTGTCGTTGTCCAATTAGAGAATTTAATTCTATCCATGTGCCCTTGTCCAGTTGAATAATTTAAATCTATCTATGAGTGCCAGCGGGTGAGTAATTATTTACCAGAATACCACTGGTGTCCCATAGCCTATCGTGTGTAGCATGCCTATCATCAAAAATCAGATGCTGAAAAACGGTCCAATTGGACCCTACAGATATACTTTATCGGCTATATATCGGCATTTGCTGCATACCGACCAGAGGGCATATTTCTGAGTCTCTTTGTCTTCACCACGTTTCGCTGTTACACATGTCAGCTCTAACGAAATCGTGGTATTGGGCAATGAGTTTTCGAAGCCAAAACCCTGCCTAGCAGAAACGTTGCCAGTGACTCGAGAAATAATTGACCTATATCTGCAAATTTAACTACAAATTTAACGCATAAGTTTTCAGCTGAGAATATTGTTAACCGTAATTTTGAGAGAGTGTTGATCAGTTTCGATCCACTATATTCAGGTAACTTACCTGATGACTTATCAGCTGGTTCACGGTGATCTTTTCCTTGCCATGCTGACCAAACTCGGGCCAGTGTTTGACCACTAGATCATCATAGTCAACCAGTCCTCTGTATGAAAGTAATGGGTACATAACTAAACCGCCAGCCTGACTAGAATCTTTGTGATAAGACAATGTTGACGTATCTGGCATCTTGTGTTTCAAGATACCAAGAAACGGAGATTTGCCCGTTCTCTGACAGACCCTGTATCTATGAAAGTTTAATGAACATTCTTTCAACCTCGTTGCGCAATGTATCGATTAGCCAGTCTGTACTTACATTCTATTTCCTACACTGATATATCTCACAATGGTGGTCAGGATCTCACAATGGTGGTCAGGATTAATGTAAAGGAGAAGCTGAAGTACCCAACAGCCAAACCAGGGACTTATTGCCTAAGTCTCTTGCTTAACAAGCATGCTATTGCCTCGGAGCAGTTTGGGCGAGGTTGAAGAAAGTCAAAGTGGATACATTCTATTATCTTTCATCCCTGTATTGTATATGCCACACAACTTACTTGTCGACAAGAGTACTGAAAGCGATGGCTGCGACAAATTTGCTGGTGGAAGCGGCATGAGTAATTGTGTCCTCTCTCCAAATAAGACTGTACTGCTCGTCAGTATATCCTCCCCATAGATCTACTACCAGCTTACCATCCTTGTAAGCGGCAAATGTCGCACCTCTCATGAAACCACTCTTAAGATTTTGCCTGTAAAATATAGAGAATAAATTGTGGTGAGGGGCAAACACTAATGGAATGGGGATTGTCAAATTACGTCATTCTAGTTATTGCCTATCCATTCTCTGCACCACTGAAAAGTAACCTGTATTGTATTACTGTCATATCAATTCACAAAATGAGGTAGGTTTTACTATTTAATGCACTCTGTTGATAAACAATTGGTAAGGGAACATAATTTCCGAAGATGTTTTTATTATCTTTTTTATTGACATTTGGTTTAGAAGGGGATATATGATCACAAAAAGACATTGGATTCTATTTGCGTTTTCTGAAGGAAATATATGGTCCCATGCGCTTTCACAGAAACGAAAGTTACCCACGCCCGAAAAAAGAGGTAGATGATTTGTCCGCGTCAATAACATACATAATAGACTACACAAAAATTTCAATATTCACCGTTGGGTTTTCTGTTCAAAGGCGATAATCTGATCAATTAGAAAACAATCATCTTAAGCGAATTTATATAGCTCGGTCTCTCTAAACGAGAAAATGGTAAAGAAAATCAATAAAAATAGCCGCCACTTTACTCATGGTATTTAGAGGCTATGGAGCAAAGTTGGCTCAAGACACTCCCAACTTCGTATGCTATGAAGTTGGGAAGTTTCAAATCCTAATATTGCTCTG